>BQNB010171049.1:0-12227 GCA_026074375.1 Tanacetum coccineum | reverse complement strand
TTGACCTTTTCCCTTGGTTAAGGGCATTTGGTTGAGATTTGCATTTGAGTTATTTTAAGTGTATGCTATACAGCGAATCAATTTTCGGCGCCTTAGACAACCATATATGTGTGCGCTTTAGTTTAGTCAACAAAATGTGTTTTTACGAACTTATTAAGTTTATGAAGATGTTACGACGTTCTTACGAAAAGTTACTATTTTATAGAAAGTTTAATAGTATCCCCTAATTTAATCGTTTCCATATTTCTAAAAACGTACTAGTGAAACCCTAGCGTCTAACCAAAATCCTTAGATCGCTAAATATATATATAAAAACTTGCTATATTTAGAAACGGCCAACGGCAACGACTTATCATTTTTAGAAATGTCCTAAACCTTCGTTTTAATATTAAGAAGCTCCACGAATAATTTTAAAGACTTTCGGCACTTAATAAACCTTTCGAAACATTTTTAAACGTCCGTTTACCCTCATTTAAAACTCGAACCAACAACTATATTTTTATAAATCACCCATGGACTTGACCATAACGCCACCATATTTTCCAAACTATCCAAAACTCCTTTAAGCCAAAACTAATCAACCAAATCCACCATAATACTAGCCTAACCTCATTGCCATCTTTGTTGCAACTCATAAATCTAACATACTCTCAACAAGAACAAATTATATATCCGAAATCATCAAAAATCTTTATTAAAATAATTATTCATTTTAATAATTTGAAAATCATAGCACAAACATATGGAGTAGCGAATCAAAAGTATAAGAATACATAGCAACAATAACTATAACAAACGGTGGCGGAATGCGGAGAGTGATGACATTTCGAGAAACTATATCCTTAGAATAAAGGTCAACAAATGGGAGGAGCTCACGAGAGAGCTCATGCGATAGGCGGTGGAATATTACACGCAGTCGTTAGTTCCAGGATGAATCAAATTCATTAGCTCAAGAGTGCACAAGTCGGTTAGCTCCACAAACAGTTCATGATCATAGGGATTTGTATCGGCAAAATCAATAACTTAAGAATGGGATAAGGTAGTTCAAGTGAGGTCTTAAGATTCTGCTGCGTGGTAAGACATGATCGCGTTTCTAGATCTTTTTAACGGATTCCGGTGATTATCGGGTTTGAGTTCATACTCGTGTCATATTGGATACCATTAAGCTCACCCATTTATAATTTATTATTTGCATAAAGAAGCGTCCCAATTTATGTAAATAATGAATTGATAAACTTATGGTTCGGTGATTTATAATTTATTTATTTAAATGAAGAGGCGCCCCAATCCTTTCAAATAAAGATATTATAAATCAGCCTACTTAATAATTTCTGATGCAATACGCGTACTCACAAAATCTTCAAGGTGGTGGATGACATGACGACGCAGCCACTTTATACATTCCTAGAGCAATCATATTTGTGTTCTTTAAAATTGACATCACATCCTGAGGCAAAATCTGTGCAGTGACTGGTTTTGAAAAATTATTGGACACATTATTTGTGGTAACTGACTTTGGACTTGGGAAATCTGTCTTTGCAAGAGAATCTGAAAACTGTAGCTGGTTTTCCTAAAAATTGATTGTTTCTTTGACTATTTTATAAGCATTCGGTTCGTCCGGTATAACGATGCTGATTTTTCAATCTTAGTTTCCACAGATTTTCCTTTTCATCTTTTCTTTCAGTTTCTTCAATCACTTATTGCAATTCCTTTGTCTTGTAATTGAGCTTTCAAGTCTTGAATTTCAAAATACTGTTCACGTTCTTTCAGAAATACGTTTGACTGATTTTCTTTGAAAGATTTGTCATTTTTTATCTTTTCTTTGCACTGTTGTTAATCAAGTTCAAGATCGATGCATGTTGTTGAAGTGCTTCAAAACTCTTTGACAATTTGGGTTTTTTACTTTTTAAAAGTCTTTTTCAAGACGTTCAACCATTGGACAACTTGGTCTTATAATCACATTGTAAAATCAGTGATTGGATCTGGAGTAACCTCTTGAATCTGTGCCATGTACATATAATGTGCTTCCAATTCCTGATTTTCAGACTCATCATCAGTATCATCCTTCCAATCAGCTTGTTCTACATTCAACTGAACCCCAGCTTTCTCTTGTTTACATAATAACATCTTTTCCTTGTGATAAGTTGCATCCTTTACTCGTTTCGGTTTCTGACATTCCCTTGATACATGCCCATATTCCTTGCAGTTATAACACTGAATCCCAGACTTCTGCATAACCGGAGTACCTACATTTTCCTTAGCCCCAGCAACATTAACTGCCCTCTGATTATCATACCCAGTTCCTCTGTTGATTCTGGGAGAATTATCTTGATTAGCTCTACCGGTGTTTGATGAAGTTCGAAGGTTGTTGTTGGTAGGTTTGTAGATTTTCTTGAACGAGAGAGAAATTAAAGCCATGAGTTTGTCAATCTCCTTTTCCTTTGACATTTCCTCATCTTCAGTAACCGTAGCAGGTTCTGGATCATAAGTAGGAGCAGAAGAGGTAACAATTGCTTTTCCTCTGTTTCTGGTAGACTGTTGCGATCTGGTGGAGGAATATTGAGTGTTTTGAGTAGGATGGTTTTGATGATGGTAAACTGGTTGTTGTTGAGCAACAAGTGCAAGTGGATTAGCAGTACGTGCTAGTCTTTCAGCTCTTATATCATTGACTTCATTCTGGTGTTGCTTTAGGATGTCATGAAGTTTATGATAAGAGATAGTCTTTAGCTCTTGGCTCTGCTTAACAAGTGTCACAAACCTTTGTCATTCTGGTTGTAGTTGAAGTAAGAACTGGACATTCACTTGATGATTTATAATATGAAATTGATTTCTGACAAGCTCATTCATCATCTTGTAGAACCGTGAGTAATATCGAATCAAGAGATTCACCATCCCGTGATGTAATTTACCAACTCCCATATATAATTGGTTTCAAGATCTTGAACATTGATTGATTCACCTTGTTTCAACCTTTCAATGGCTTTCCATATTTCACATGCATTCAAACAAGCATCAACTGTGGAGTCGATATCGTTATCTATCCCTATGAGAATGATCTGAATAGCTTCAGTTTTAGCATTCAGTTGATCTCGTATGTCTTGTGAAACATTCTTATAGTTCTCCATATACCTCTCTGTAGTTGTTTCAGAACTACCTTCAGCAACTGGAACTGTTTTCTCAGCCCATTGATACGTGTATGGTGGATTTTGGAGACAATAGTGGATGAGTTCACTGTTAGGTTTGGTGTCAATGTATCTCTTGATTCTGGATTTCCACTGAACGTAATTACCCGGTGCCAACATTGGTGGACGATCTTTGCTACCCGCTTCCATGATAGCATTATGAAGAGCATTTGATGATTGAGTTTGCAAATTGGTATTTGAATTTGACATTGTGATGAAGTTGTTGTAAACGGATATCGGATCTTAAGTGTTATGAAGTGATTGATTGTGGTTTTAAATGAATTAACGTTCACGGGATTTTACAATTCTTTGATTAAAACCGAGAAAAGAATCGTATCTTTCGCGGGATTTTACAAAATCAAGAAGAAACCGTGAATGAATAATTAATTGACGTTTCAAGTATAATTAAGTTGATTGTTGGTTTGATTGGTTGTTGAGTAATTGTCCTTGTAGTCCGAATTAAAGTCCAAAGTCCTTGTAATTTGAGCTTTTGAAGTTTGTTTGTCTTGATGTTATGTTTTGATTAAACGGTGATTTATAGATTCCCAAATTCGGGAAATTAGGGTTTCAAAACATAGGTTTTTAATGGACAAAACGCAATGACTTTAGTCAAAACGCAACGACTTGAGATCAAAACGCAACAACTTGAATCAAAACGCAACTACTTGAATCAAAACGCAACTACTTGATCAAAACGCAACGATGTTTGGTCAAAACGCAACGATTCTTGGTCAAAACGCAACGAGTCTTGGTCAAAACGCAACGAGTCTTGGTCAAAACGCAACGAGTCTTGGTCAAAACGCAACGAGTCTTGGTCAAAACGCAACGAGTCTTGGTCAAAACGCAACGAGTCTTGGTCAAAACGCAACTAGTCTTGGTCAAAACGCAATAAAGAAATTAATTGGGCAGAGTAACGTTTAGTCAAAACGCAATGATGGTCTTCAAAACGCAACCTGTGGAGACAAAACGCAACATACAAAACGCAACGACTTGAGAATCAAAACGCAATGACTTGAGAATCAAAACGCAATGACTCCGATCAAAACGCAATGACTTTAGTCAAAACGCAATGAATCTTAATCAAAACGCAACGACGAACACTTCTTCAGATAGTCAAAACGCAGCTAAAAAAATCTTCAAACTTTCTTGTAAGGTACGAAATGATGTTAAAACCACTTAGTAATGATGCAAGGAAGTGATCTAAGCCCAAAAGTACAACTCTTTAACACTTTTAACCACGAAACAAATATCAAACTTTGATTTTTCTTGCCTTTTTTTTTAACCAAAGAAAAACAAACCAATAAACCCACGAAATTCAATCACTAAACACCCCTTTAGCTCTGGTACCACATGTTATCCCACTAGTTTAATCCATTACACAACTATAATCTATACCAAGATGCTAGA
Source organism: Tanacetum coccineum (assembly GCA_026074375.1). Classification (NCBI taxonomy): domain Eukaryota; kingdom Viridiplantae; phylum Streptophyta; class Magnoliopsida; order Asterales; family Asteraceae; genus Tanacetum; species Tanacetum coccineum. The sequence continues at coordinate 7,638 of BQNB010171049.1, read as the reverse complement.
AAATGAGAAGAAATCTTAGAGAGAGAAAGTAGAGAGAGAAACAAGAAAGAAAGTTAGATTAGAGAGAATGGTGAGTTACAAGTGAAATGAAAATTGTAACCAACACCCTCTCCATGTGTGGAGAGGGTTATATTTATACCCAAGCCTTGCTATCTTGGCCCTTGGGCTTTCTAAACGGGTCGGGCTTGGTTTAACTTGGGCTTTGAGCCCGAAACACGGACAATATTAGATTACAATCCAAGCCCGTTGAACCCGACTAGCCTATTACAATACAAGACCTATTTTGACTTTCTAAGACCGATAACATTCTTGTTTGACTTAATATAATTAAGGCTAACAGAAATCATTTGTAACTCTTTCTCATTCTTAAGCTAATATTACAAGTTTTCTCCACCCTCTCTCTACTTTCTCTCACTAAAACATAATGTTTTATCTTGTTTGGTTTGATCATCCCCGACCCCCCGAATAGGTGAATCATTAGTCTTACAGGATTGTTGATTTGATGAATTTAGTGGACGGAGATAGGATAGTTAAGCGTATTTTTGAAGTTGTCGAATGTCAAAAATGGTGATTTATGAGGTTTCGTAGTAGGTGTTTTTGGGCAGAAAGTTTGTGTGCCAAGTTTGAATGTTTAAAAGTTTTTGAAACTTATTTTGGTCTTTCAAATATGATAGTATTCTTTCATAGTTTTGTTTCGATATATGGCACGTCTTGTAATTCTTAAAAATGAAGTTTTTATGGCCGTCGGAAGTTAAGAAAAACCTTTTATTTAAAAAGGGGTCAAGATAGCATGACTTAGTTATGGATTTAATAAGAAATAATATGGAGTGTCGGGATAAATAATTTGTGTCGCACTTGTGGATTCATGGTATATAATTATATATGTGTAGTAAGTATTAAATGCAAGTTATGCATTATATGAGTTTTATTTCTCGTAGTCACGTACCGCTATGTATAAATATTTATAGGTCGCGGTTGAGACGTGAAGTCGATTGTTCAGTTTTGAGTTAATTGTTGGATACATTTTCTTAAGGTGAGTTTATAGCCTCGCTTTTAAATCTTTTAATTGTTTTATAACCCCACGAGGCAGATACATGCTTGTTTGAAAATTGAGCACAAGTGATTTTTTGTATGCTGGACCCGAAATGAGTAATTTCCGCATGAGTAGCTATTGCTAAAGTCCCTTATTTCATGAACCGTTAATTACCTATAATGGGTAAACGCTAGTACGAATGAATAGATCTATTTGGGCTTGACAACCCAGTCTGGGGTCTAAATCCGGTTGTGATCACCTTGTCAAACAGACGTTTTGTATTAAGACTTTATAGGTATAAAGCAATAATACCTAGTCATTGGGGCAAGTTGTGGGCATCAAATAATTATGCCGGGTTAAGCGGAATAGTGTCTGCGAGCGTTACTTCATAAGTACATTGCACAAGCTATGAGAGAACGACGTCTAAATGAGTCGTTTGAAAAGTAATCTCGTTGATTTAATTTTAATTGAACTTGTTATAGCACTTGTCCCGTATTACATCATAATGAAAATCTTGAAAGTAATACAACGATATTTATTTGTAGAAATCCATGTATGTAATCTTGTATAGTATAGACTCCAATGCACATCATGTATGTCAAGCATCTAATTCACTTGAGAAAAACATGCTTAAAAATGTCAACATAAAGTTGGTGAGTTCATAGATTTTTGTAAATGTAAATGTTGGATCAAAGATTTGTAAAGAGTATATGACCATTTCAGTCATTGTAATAGTCACCAAAAATGTATGCATGAATATTGATATCAAAGATGTGTATGACTATTGTATCCCATACGATAGTTACAAAAGGTTGAGTATAGTCGGAATAAAGCGTTTGTAAAGTATGCATGACCATTGTATTCAATCCAATAGTCACCATGTGTGATTTCGATTTCACCTCTAAATTCATGAAACTACGACGTAGACTTATATGTATGCCACTTTATTCAAGGCACAATAAGAGTTCATGGGTATGTAGTTGTTGGCCCTGTAGACACCAATCCAGTTGTGCTCCAACATGGTATAACGTTCATCTCCAGTGATAGCTAATCACCCGAACGGGGATTGTCAATCCCAAATAGATCTATTGTATAACATTCGCGCTTACCCTTCGAGTAATTTACAGTTCATGCAACTTAAGCTAATCCGTAATCATAAGAGTAAAGTATAGTTGTTGCGTCCATAAGTAAAAACAAGTATTGTATCTCACCGTTAGATATGAAAATGAGTTTGTAAGCAATCATGTAATGAGTTTGTAAACGTTTATGTAAAGAAGTTTGTAATCAATCATGTAAATGAGTTTGTAAACGTTCATGTATCCGAGTATATAAATGAGTTACGAGATCAAGTATGTAAATGAGATTGTAAAAGATATATGTAAACAAATTGTGACGAGCATGTATTCTCCCGTTAGTACCGTTTAAGAGATATGTATGAGATATTATAGGAAAAGATATGTATTAACTTTTATGCGTTTTGTAAGCCTGTTAGGGTTTATCCTTGGTCTATAAAAGGAATCCTTATGGAATAGTTAGAGATATCAGCTCAATATACATCTCATATAATCATATCTTATAGTTAGTAATCTGTAATCACTTTAACAGATTAATAGAAATCAAAGTTTAGTTTTTCATTGTTCTTCTTAGTACTATTGTATATATTCCGCATATACAATAAGTATTCATAGTCAGTGTTTCTATATAGTCAACCTGTATTTATACAAGTTGGTTATCACCCTTAGCAGGCTGCAAAGATCTGTTAAGTTTGAGACTTACAAGTGGTATCAGAGCCTGTGAGAAACTCTGAGTAAGAAGAACAAAAACCAGTTATAAATCTTTATCTTTTAAAACTAATCATGTCTGGTTCATAATATGAAATTCCACCACCACCACCACCATCATCATCATCACAAACACCAACACAATAAACTCCTCATACTGTATCAACCATCAAACTTCCTATTCTCAAAAAAGGAGAATACGATATACGGGCCATGAAAATGGAACATTATTTGGCCCATACAAAGCTACCAATCTGGGAAGTATACAAAATAGGAATGTCCCTATCAAATCACCACAAACACAAGTCAAATCAAGGTTCAGCCTCCAATGACTGCAAAAGATAGCCTAAGCCAGAGAAAGGAAAGAAAGCTAGGACCACTTTGCTTATGGCTTTACCAGAAGATCATCTTGCTAAATTTCATAAGATGACTGATGCAAAAGAGATGTGGGATGCCATCAAATCCAGATTTGGTGGAAATGACGAATCAAAGAAGATGCAAAAGAGTTTATTCTAAAGCAAGAGTTTGAAGGTTTGCACTGTATCATAAAACCCCTTCCAGAAGGACTGCATAAAGGTATACATTTCAAAGTCTTCTGAGTCCATTAGAGATTCAGGGGCAGTGTATCCACTGAGATGCAAATCTAAAACTCCTTAGATCTCTAACCTTCCAGCCTGGTACCAAGTTTACTTAATCATGAGACCAACCAGGATGGACATCAACTTGATGATTTGTATAATAATCTAAGAGTCTTTGAGAATGATGTAAAAGGCTCTACTGCATCATCCTCTAACACGCAAAATGTAGCATTTATCTCTGAGAACACCAGCAGTACTAATGATGTTAGTACCGCTTATAGTGTTTCTAATACTTCTGGTCAAAACTCACATTATTAACAAACTTCATCATACTCCTTACTTGAAAATCAATCCAGTTGCCTTTAATTAGATCATGAGGACTTGGAACAGCTTGATGAATTTGACTTAAAAGAAATGGACTTGAAATGGCAGGTGGCCATGATTTCGATGAGAATGAAAAAGTTCTACAAAAAGAATGGTAGAAAGCTACAATTTGATGTAAAAGAACCAGTTGGTGTGATAAAACCAAAGTCGAGGTGCTACAATTACCACAAGACAGACCATTTTGCTAGAGAGTGTAGAACCAAGGGAAATCAAGATAGTAGGAGTAGAAATGCTTGGAACTCTGGCAATAAGGATGAGAGAAGATCTGGTATGCAGGATGACTTAAGAGCATTGGTGACTATTGATGAAGAAGGTGTAGATTGGACCAGTCACTCAGAAGAAGAAGAAGATTATGCTTTGATGGCTTACAACAGCTCAGGCTCAGACACAAAGGTAACTTCCTGTTTAAATAAGTGTAAAGAGTCTTATGCTAAACTTAAAAACTATATGATGCACAGAGAGAACAACTTAGTGATGCAAGCATAGAAATAAAGGCATATACTCAAGGTCTAAAGAAAGTTAAAGCACAATTAGTTGCTCATCAACAAGGTCAACTTTGGTATGAAGAAAAGATAAGGTTTATGAAAATAGACTTAGATGATAAAACAGATGTCCTAACATACCATAAGAAACTATTGGCAGAAGCTCAAAAAGAAAAAGAAGATTTAAAAGCTAAAGTAGAAAAATGGCACAACTCTTCTAAGAATCTTGGTAAACTGCTAAATACCCAAATGAGTGCTAATGATAAATTTGGGCTTGGGTATGGGGATCACAGATATGACGCATTTGAGTATGGAAAATGAAGTTTTACAAAGTGTTTTTATGAATAAGGAAAGTGAGTTAGAAAAACAACCTTTGTATGATAGGTTTGTTACAGCAGGAGGAATGCATGTTGTACCCCCACCCATGACAGGGAATTACATGCCATCTGGACCTGATGTAGAAATAGATTACTCCCTAATTTACATATGGATCCAAAACAGTCTCAACCTTGTAAATCTGCAAACCCAAACCAGTGGACTTATGATACTTGAAATAAACTGTAGTGTTGAAACACATGAATCTTTGCCTGAACCATATTTAAACGAACCCAAAGTAGTAAATCAACCTAAGGTTAGGTCTGATGCTCCTATCATTGAGGAGTATGAATCAGATAGTGAAGATGAACATGTGTCTCAACCTACAAAAGAACAGGAACAACCTAGTTTTGCTAGTACTAATAAGCAAGTAAAAACTCCTAGGGAAACTATTAAGAATCAATTCACATATAGTAAAAATTCTACAGTTGACAAAAAAGGGTTGGGATATGGGTTTACTGCAAGAGCATGTTTGTGTATGTGGAAGTCTTAGTCCATCTAATTTAGAGAATTAGTGATTTTCCATGAAAAAAGGATAGCTAAACTTTCCATGAGAAAAGAATGGCTAAACAAGCTGAATTGAACAAAAGGATGTGTAAGGGTACTGGTCAAAGGGAAAATAGGCAAGTGTGGAACAATGTACAAAGAGTGAATCACCAAAACCAATTTGTTCCTACAGCAATACTAACTAGAACTAGCAGAATTCCAGTTAATATTGCTAGAGCTAGCAGTACTAACAATGTTAATACTGCTAGACATAATTTTAACAGTCTGGCAGTACCAACTAATGCTGGCAGGAAAGTTAATACTGTTAAACCCATTGTGAATGAAAACAGACGAAGAAATAAATTTCATAAGTCTCATTCACCTATTAGAAGGCCATTTAATAGAACAATAGCACCAAGAACAAAATTTTCAAATCAAAAAGTTAATACTGCTGAGGTAGAAGCAGTTAGTGCTGTTGGGGGAAAAAGGGAAACTGCTGTTAAGCCCTCAGCAGGTTGTAATTGGAGACCCAAAAGACATTACTAGAACTAAGTCTCCAAATATAATGGTGGATCAAATTCTTGAAAATGTGTTACTTCTAAAGATCCACTAGTCCCTAAGAGAATCTAATCTCTCTTATTTAATGTGCAGGATTATCCACAAAGAGCTTTAAAGAAAAAAGGGATTGTTTATAGTGGATGTTCCAGGCACATGACTGGAAACAAGGCCTACCTTGTTGAATATCAAGACTATAATGGTGGCCCTGATGCTTTTAGAGGTAGTAAAAGTTACATAACTGGTAAAGGTAAAATAAAAAACAGGAAAGTTAGATTTTGAGGATGTGTGCTTTGTGAAAGAACTACAGCATTTCAATCTCTTTTCTGTGTCACAGATGTGTGACAAGAAGAACAAGGTTCTCTTCATAGACACTGAATGTCTTGTGTTGTCTCCTGACTTTAAGTTACCTGATGAAAATCAAGTATTACTTAGAGTCCCTAGACAAAACAATATGTACAGTTTCAACCTAGAGAACATTGTTCCTTCTGGAGGTTTAGCTTGTTTGATTGCAAAGGCCACAGTTGATGAATCTAACAAATGGCATAGGAGGTTGGGTCATGTTAACTTTAAAAACTTAAACAAACTTGTGAAGGGAAACCTTGTAAGAGGTTTACCTTCAAAGATTTTTCAAAATGACCACACCTGTGTTGCTTGTCAGAAAGGAAAGCAACACAAGGCCTCCTGTAAGGCCAAATCAGTGAGCTCTATTAGTCAGCCCTTACAGCTTCTGCATATGGACTTATTTGGACCTACATCTGTAAGGAGCATAAACCATAAGACTTATTGCCTTGTTATCACTGATGATTTTAGCAGGTTTAGTTGGGTGTTCTTCTTAAGAGCTAAGGATGAAACTAGTGGAATCCTTAAGGACTTTATAAGACAAATTCAGAACCAATTAAATCAAAATTTTAAAACTATTAGATGTGATAATGGTACAGAATTTAAGAACAAGGATTTTATTGAATTCTGTAGGCCAAAAGGGATCAAGAGGGAATACAGTATTGCCAGAACTCCATAACAAAATGGAGTTGCTAAAAGAAAGAACAAGACCCTTATTGAGGCTGCTAGAACTATGCTAGCAGATTCATTTTTACCTAACACTTTTTAGGCTGAAGTAGTTAGTACTGCTTGTTATGTCCTTAATAGGGTATTAGTGACCAAGCCTCATAACAAGACACCTTATGAACTTATAACTGGTAAAATACCAATCATAAGCTACATAATACCTTTTGGGTACCATGTGACCATCTTGAATACCATTGACCATCTGGGCAAGTTTAATGGGAAATTAAATGAAGGGTTTTTAATTGGGTATTCTCTACAAAGCAAGGCTTTTAGAGTATACAATTTAGAAACCAAGAGAGTTGAAGAAAACCTGCACATAACCTTTTTAGAAAACCTGCACATAACCTTTTTTGACCGTTTTCTTGAGATTTTTGCAATATCCGTAGCTACATAATCACAAAGACAAAACAAGCAATATACAAGCATTTTATGCACAATTTTATCTTAAGGGCCATTTTTGATATAAAACGGATATGTGTTTTCACACATATCAAAATTCCCCAAACTAAGTGATTGCGTGTCCTCACGCAATATTATATGCTTTAAAACCAAATACCTCAAAAATTCTCCAAACTAAATCTTTGAAAAGTAGCAAATACTTTTAAGAAGTCACAAGTTATAAAACACCCCCTTTTCCTATTTTTAAATCATTTTTTTAATTTTTTTATTTTAAACTTCGAATATTTCGACTTTCGTTATTTCCATAACTATTAGGGATCATAGAACACGATGCATTTCGATCCGAGAAAGCCCCAAAAAGGATAAATTCATCGTCCCCGACTTTTCACTTGCTCCAAACCAAGCTTAAAACGAAATTACAGCTAAATATCAGTAAAGATACTAACACTACTCATATTTGCAACTTGTGAACTTTTTACTCCCGACATTTATTATAT
>BQNB010171047.1:0-10110 GCA_026074375.1 Tanacetum coccineum | reverse complement strand
GCTTCCATATGACACCTTTCTTTTCCCCTTTGCCTTATCTTCACAAATTTCAGATTTCCTCACTCCTATTATGTTTACAATTTCATCCCATGTAGTAACATTTGCTAGTCCAAGCACACATCCTTTAACTGGCACAGAGCTTTTGACTTTTGGATTGTGTTTCTTTGAAACTGATACATATTTACCTTTGGACATTGCATAGTTAGATTCATGAATGCAATCCTCATCAGTGGTATCCTTGTCTGTGATATCCTTGTTTATATTTTCCTTGTCTGTGCTTGGAAAGTAGTTCCATGATAGATATTCCTCAATATCATTATATCTATAATAGTCTAGCAATCCTTGTACTGATGGTCCCTCAAATATAGGAACACTTACTTTTGATGGCCCTTTTCCTATCATCTGAGCTGTCTGAACTAAGTATAATTACTTCTGCAAAACCAACATTTGTCGATCATATAAGCAAAACCAACAAGTAGACTAAGCACATAATATCCATACTTAAATAACCAAAACACAAACCATTCTTACATCAGAAATTTAGTAACAGACATATTGTTTTACAAGTAGATTAACATATACTAACATTACATAAGGACCAAAATACTTAAAAAGGTAAAAATTAGCTTCCCCTGCTAATCTTCCTCTTCCCTTTCTTCTCTTCTGCACAACCCATAGTTCGTGGTATCTTCAATCCAAAGGTCTTGCTAAGAATAGCATCCCAGGTTTTAGCATTTGCAAGCCCAAGTATACAGTTTGTTATTGGTACAGAGCTTCTAACAATGAGGGTTTTAGGTGATATTTGTAGCTTAGCCTTTGACCTAGATGTTTATAGCTTAGAATTTGACCCACATTTAGCCTTAAAAGATGCATCAGATGTTTGTGCTTTAGCCAACATACATGATTTAGCCTTTGAAATGTCTGAGAAAGAATTTTTGCATCACTCTCATTACCTCCTGATTTTAAACCTCAGAACCTGCCATATCAAGGATCATATCAATAAATGTTGTTTCTTTTTCCTACTCAAGAAGCCTTCTAAATAAATGTAAATGACTATTTTACCCAAACTTTTCAACACCAGCAATTAAAGTGCAGAACACCAACAATATTTACCCAAACATTACATGCTGCATAAACTTATTTGCTTCTTTGATATATGTCGCATGATATCAAAAAGTGTTCTATAAAATAACTTTACAACTTTAACATAAACTCTAACAACACATGCATTTGGCTAAAAGTTATGAATGGCCTAAAAATTAAAGCAATAAACATCACATTAGTCTACTGTTATGAAAATTAAAGCACTTAACATTACACATCAAACTACAAAACATCAAATGGCATAAAAGTAACCATAACACACCATCTGATAACGAGTACCTACAACATTATGTTCAAATTACTACATTATATTTCAACAAAAAAGATGCACATGTTTCATTTTACTACATGTTCCCCCAAAAATCACTAAAGATTGAAACAGTATGATGGAATTGTTACATGAAGCCTTTACTACGTCCAATCATTTTGACCCATCCAACACACCTTTCCGCTTTTAATTGCATCCAACCTTCCCTATAGCGATCGTTTGGCTCACAAAAGATTGCAAGTGCGACCTCATACAAAGGATCATCTTCAGCCCACCCAATTGTCTTCAACTTATTTTGACAATCTTCAAGAGTGGGTGGTTCGGGTTTTGGTGGTTGTTCCGGTTCGACGATCCTATTTGCTATTACTTTTAGAACAACCAAGATTTCTGTTTCAACTCCATCCATCTGTTGTGTACGCTTTCTTTTGTTTTTCGCGGCACAAGGAACTTTTGAGTGAGGTTTCTGAGACGTGGTACCTGAGGCACCAATATCTTCACCGTCTTCAATTACATGGGGATTGACAACTCGCGTAGGCTCGTGTGATCTCGTTCCACAACTTTTGATACCGGTGGCCATAGTACCATCGAAAAGTTGTGCACAAAGTTCGGGAAAATGAAGGGTCGTGCTTTTCAGTGGTTTTACAAGCTTATTTTTCTACGCAAAATAAACATGATAGTATATAAATGAATGGAGAAACTAACCATAATCATACATAAAGAAAGTTAAGCTATGAAAGGATAAATAGCTAACCAGAATTTCTAGTTCCCATTCTTCAACGTTAGATTAAACGTGTGGGTGGACTCATCATAATATTACCCGTCCTGTTTTTTAGAGAATTAACCTTGCTCCTTACTTGGGTTTTCATACTAATTCAAAATGATTTCTCATTTGAGGGGATTCATGTCAACTTCGAAAATTATGGTTATCTTTTGAGGGCTTTTGCAAATTTCTTCCATGAAAGTACTTTTAAGGCTAACCACATTCCGGAACGTCGGAGAGCAAATAGATGAATGCAAGCTTCCATATAACGTTTTTCATATTACTGGTACTTTTCCAAACCCTACTATACTTTTTTTTGTTTAGGTCTATTTTCCAGTTTTATCCCTTCCGGGGCTTTCTTCCATCCCTAAATCTACATTTTATTAAACAAGATCATAGAATTTAGCAAAATATTTTCACAAATATTTCATAGATTTGAGAACATCAAAGATTGTTTTGAAATACCTGAAAGAGTACTGTTGGACAATGACCTATAGTGATATGTAATACATATGAGCATAGAAGATGGTTTTGTAGATCTATTGTGATTTGTTGGAGAAAGGAAAAAGAATGAAAAGAGAGAGGGAAAGTGGACAAAAGTGTGGTTAAAATTATCCCTGAATGGAAAGGCGGCCAAAATCCCATCATCTTTTAGCATGATAGGGATTTTGTTTTATATTCTAAAGTTTTAAAACAGAAAAATGCCAAAAAACCCACTTCGTATTTAGGAATGCATCCAAAAGACATTTAAGTCAAAAAGTAAACCAACCCTTTGAAGATGCATCAGATGCTGGTGCTTTTGCCAACTATAACATGCTTTAGCATTTTAATCGTTCTTTCCAAGAAAGGTTTTACATCACTTCCTTACCTTCCTGATTTTGAACCCCAAAACCTGCCATCGTCCTTGTTACTCATTGAAATTGTCCTCGGTACCATTTGAGCAAAACTCTTAGGTGGTTCTAGAGGAGGGGGGGGGGGAGTCACATATCTATCTTTCTGAAGTGCTAATTTGAGAAGTGTTATATGAGTCTGAGTTAATTTGTTGTCTCAAGCTCTAATCTAAATTCACAAACAATGATTTCTAAAAGGTAACACAAAAGTATGACGTATGTAGACTTAGGATAGTACTATTCTAATTTGAAGCTCTGACTAATGGTAGACAGCAGATCGAATAATCCACGTGACATATGATACAAACAATGGTGTGTGTGGGTATGGCCTGAGGACATGGATGCTAGCTATTCCTAAACTATCCTTCGTATCCCTAACCTAAATCTGAACAATGTTGGTTTTAAAAGTATCATCGGGTGACTAAGTGGGAAGGAATGGTCTATTGGGATTAAAAGTCTTACTTGGTGCTGTTTGAATTACTGCTGCTCTTGTTTGTGTTATTGCTTGCTCACTGGATTTAGTGATGCTCATGAACTTTCAAAGGAAAACATGATAATGGTTACTACTTTACTAGTACGTAGTTCTACTGCTAGTGGAATATTTTGTACTGCTCAGAGATTTAAGATTGCTTGATAGCTAATGCTGACTAAGACAGTTACAATGTTTAATAAGGTTAGGACTACGTATTTGATAATGTATCAAGTTATTTGTTTATGGAAAGATTATAGATATCTTAGGAAAGTATCTGTAAGCCGACTTGGATCTATTGGTGTATTAAAGAGGGATCAACAGAAGGGTAAGATAGCGTCTGTTAATAAGATTTTGTGAGATGATTAGAAGCAATGTAATGAATAAGTGATATGGGGGAAAGCTATTTGGTTTTCAACAATGAATTCACAATCACTCCTTCATAATGTGGCTTCATTTTTAAATAAGGTTAACTACTCAGTAGACTTGTAGCATGGTTACCCTGGTAAACAAGCTTGTTGTCTCCTTGTGTAATGCATTTGTCCGGAACGCACATGAACACTTGATTTTTTTGTGTCTATTATCTGATAATGCTTGGGTCAAATTTTATAATCCAAACTCCCCTAAACTGCTTAGGTGTTTAAGCATATAAGGGGTTCGAAAAAGGTTACCATTTTAAGAAAATGAGCAAGATAAGGCAACACACCTGCATCACTCCAGAGCATTTAAGTTGATAAAAAAAATAGTGTAAAATCGACACACATTAAGAATAGTAAGCTAATATATATAATAAGCCATAATAAAATCAACGGAATAAGAAAATTAAAAGTAATAAAGTTACCATTCTGATTCGCCATGTTTGAAATTAGGGTTTATGAAAAAGTGTTAGGGATTACTGTAGCTAAAGATTTTGGTGGTTGGAATGAATAAATGTGTGTTATAAATGGGTGGAAGAGTTTAAGAGGGTAGAGGGGTTAGGCTTAGAAATTAATCTATTTTTCTTCCTATGATGAATAGGTTGCCTGGCTGTAAAATCGGTATGACGATTGTCCTTTATCTTGGAGGTCACGGGTTCGATTCTCGCTGGGCGTGATTCCTTTTTAAAAAAAAATTTGGTATTTTGAAAAACAAAAACCAAACACACCTTATCCATATCAGCTTATCAACATATTTAATAATCAGTTTTAAAGTCGATAATAAGCAGTTTAATAAGCAGAATTAAGCAGTTTAATTGCAAACTTCATCGACTTAATACTTAGGCATTCGCCCAAGTTTGAAAGTCCGCCGTTATATTAACATATAAACCAAACAGGAAGGTAAAAAATCTATTAATATAAATCATAATCCTTTCACAAGAGTAATTTGAAGAAAATAAAAAGCTAAAAAGGTTCTGCACAGTACTAAAACATAAATCCTTAAAAAAATACAATAAATCAAATGTCTATATGCTTTTAAAAGATCGGTGTGTGGAAATTTGATATAGGTAGAGTATGACAACTTGTGATGCCATGGTTCCACTGGTGGATTTTCGTATAACACTAACCCCACTGTTCTGGTAAACTTTAATCGATCATGACCATTTCGTACGTAAAGGCTATACCCCATTGATGGTTTTATGCATCGCATTTCATATAGGTGGCGACATGGTAAAATTTGAGACTCTCTACAACTTACAGTTTATGATACACTTTCTTTGGCAGTTCAATACCTTCTCTATCAACCTGAAATTTCATTAAAAGTTATATTAGCTTCAAATTGAATGGAAACAAACAAACATATTTATAAATAAACATGCGCTTAATTACCTCTTTGCGTAACCCAATTTAGCAAAGATTTTACTGTGCTCATTACTCCAGAAATGCTATTCGTTAACCCTTGGTTTTCTGTTTTCACAATACTTGTTTGTGTCTCCTTATACAATGTAATTTGTATTTGAATTATTATATGTGACTATAATATTTTAAGTAACCAAAATATGTCTTGTGTTGGTCTAATTAATTACTCGATATCTCGGTACATTTTTATCTGTTATTTGTATTACCATACAAATGTGCTTTCTGAAAGTGTTTCGTAGATAACTTCACTTGATTTGTCGCCAAGCCGACAATGGTCTTTCATTATCACTTTCTTCAGTTTCATGGTTTATCAGGTGGGTTACGATTAGTTTTCATGGACTTTATGATTATCGCTAAAATATACTCATATTATTTCTTCCGCAATCGTTTCCCTCAGCATGCATCCCTCTGGTCTATTTCTGGTTTCACACATGTCCTTTAATAGCCTTTCTCTACAATTAATCTCAAGTTTCTTCATTAAAAGCGTTATAATAACCAGGAGGATGTATCCAAAAAAATACTCTTCACTTCTTTAAGTTGTTTCTTGAGAAAATGGAGAAGTCAAAGCCATTTCACACTCATAATCAACTTGTAGCTTTCTTTCCCACATTCTTCTATATGTAAATTATGCAAGAGGATACTATTTCTCTACCAACATGTAGATGTACATAGATTCTAACATTAGGCAATGTACTCCACATAAATCAATCAGCTTCCAACTCTTAATTAAGTATCTCCCTTGTTCTCTCCCACATATTATCACCTGCACTTGGTTGCAAACAATGTCATTAAGTTTCCATCCATAATTACTATGTTATCACATACTGGCTTTGTTGACTGTAAACCTGTCGTTCACTATTCTGTACAGACTTCCAGTCTTCTCTATCTATACATTTTTCAGCATATCCTAAATCTCATATAAACTTGAGTAACTTCCTCTGTTCTGGTAATATTGCTTAATACAATCTTGCCATTGCAATCTTGGTTGATCTTGTAGTAACAATATGTCGGCTTGTTTAGTTGCTAAAGGTATGGTAATAACGATCTTCAATCAATGAACTAACTCTCTCAATATCTTGGAGATCTGCTGTTCAGTCTAATCCTCTTCCTTTTGCTTCTTCTATGGATTCTCCTTATCAAGTTCTTCTCCCTGCTCTCTTTGAACTTTCTTCTACTCCTTGTCTCATTGCCTGCTGCTTTTAACTTTACCCTACCTTCTACCTCTCAGTATCCAATAGGGATAATGTGATTTATCTATTACGAGCTTTGTCAAACAGCTTTTGTATATCAGCAAACACTTTATGTCTTCATCTGAATTGTGCTTGTATTCCAGCCATGTTTTATTAGATAATTAAACTTGTTGTGATCTTTTGCTTTTTAGTAGCTATATGTGGTTTATTCTTATTTCTTGTGCTCTCAATACTGCAAAATGTTTCTTCTTTGCATCTAAGAGTTGTACAAATAACCTTGCTTTTTCTTCATCAGTCAATGAAGCTTGCTCTTCTGAATGTAATCTTTCCAGCCATTTGATGATCTGCCTTCCATATAGCTTGGCATTATCCATGAAACAATGCTTTCTTTTCTTCTCTTTGTCTTGCAAAGACCTTTCTTCTTCATAATTCTTTTGAAGTTGAGCTCAAGTCTTTTTGCAAGTTCCTCATCAATGCTTAATTCTAATCTTTTTTCTTTGTTGGTTTTTTGTTTTCTTCATTCAAACCATTTTGGATTTACCTTATCTCTTGAACCTTGAGCCTTTTATTATAAATTGTGGTTGACTGAAGCACTTATTCTTGGAATCTCACTTGGCTCTTGCATAACCACTCCTATTGCCTTTGGTTTAGCACTCTTGATCTCTATTAAAAGTCTTAGTATAGAGTATTTCATATTTAGTTGTTGTTGTGAGAGGAGTAGTTGGCTGTAGCTAGTTCTATCAGTTATTGGACAACTGGCATATATAAATATCAACACACTGGCTGTCGGTAACCACTTCACCAGCAGTAGATAACTGGATCAGCAGCACTAACTCTCCTTTTTCAGCAATTTTAACTTCTTGATCTGCTGTCTGTCCTGACATAAAACTTCTTCTCATTAAAAAAACTTGTATAAACAAATATTACTTCATCATAATACCTCAACTGAATCACTGACATTCCCTGCATACTTATGATCCAGGAAATATCTACTACTGCCTTCTAATCTCAGCGATATTCTCCCTTTTTGGATGCATCTACTTTTCACCAAATATGGGCTTTAGCAGTGGATTCTCCAACCCTTCTAGATGTTTTCAACCTTGTACAACTTTTCAACCCTAGTGTTCTTGACCTTCGTCTTTGGTTTAGCTTATGACCCTTCTTTTTAGGCTTGTATTCTCTTAGCTTATGAGTCTTTGTAGTTTCAAGGTCTTGAACTCTTTGTAGCAAATGCGTACACATTTACATCAATTCCTTAAGTTGCATATTATCCTCATCACTTCGAGGTGTGTTAACTCCTCTGAGTGGTGAATCATAGGATGTTTTAGACCACATTCTCAAAACCTAGTTTGAGCAATTGTGGTCCCCCCATGGTGGCTTACGCTTGGGAACCACTACTGAACAAGTTACCCTGGAGGAGTAGGCTCATTAAGTGTTGCCTTGGTTCGTGGTCTTAGTGAGTTACATGACCAGCTTTGCTTTCTAGCTAGAATCAGGTTAGTGGTCAGCATTTTTTCCAAACTGTCACACCTCTTTTTGATTAATGGTGTATCAGCATAGTGTCCAACACTAAAGGTGTTACTTTTCCTGAAAAATATCTTTTCTAATTCTTTTCAATTTAAAAATACACTAGACCAAAAACTTTTTAGTATGACAATGTGCATTGTAAACAGCATTATGAGAGGGAACCTTGTCATTTGTTTGTCAAAAACACTTTGCAAAAACCTCTGAATAACAATTTAAATTTAGCAGAAAGATATCCAAGTTCTAGTCATTACCCATTAAAACCATTATTAGAAAACTTAACTTTTGGTTTTTAGTCAAACAATAATAAACAGAAGCTATATTGCTATGAACTCATTCTTTGCAGTTTTCTTTGGACTTATGCACTGCTAAATGGTATGAACAAAGAATTTTTCCATTGATGGAGAGAAGTAAGATTTGAAAATTGTAAGTGTATCAGAAGATTCTCTTACCACAATCATACTTAAGTTTTCAAAAAATAGTGTTGTTGGAAGATAGTCAGTAACCCATCACTCATCTGCACTAACTTAAAGGTAATTCCTCACAGATGATTCAGTTATGACTATTTTCTTGCCATCTACCAAGGCATGAATCTGTGTTTCTTCATTGATTGTTTGGGCCTTAGCAGTAGACCAAAACTGCTCAATGCATGAAACATAGATAGTAGGACTAACAGTCAAAGCTTTCACTTTATGGGGTTTTGCATTTCAAGAAATTCTAATATCTCTGTGAATCATCACTATCCAGTTGGCCATATTTATGTGGCCAAAGGACGAACAATAGTTACTCTCAAAAATCATTCGTGTGGCTATAAAGTGTTTACGGTCACTAATACTGAGTATTCCAACAAAACTTATGCCTAATTTGTCACACATATTCGGGTTTTGGTCACTCTTTTTCAATGGAAATAGCCACGAACTCCCAAACGTCACCGTACGTGACCTATAGTGGCGCGACCTTTAGTGACAAACATAAAAAAAACACGTGTGACCATATGTATATCGTCACACATTTTTGGAGTGACCAATACCAGTTTTTGTACCAGTGTGAATAAGTGTTAGAAATTTTTTAGTTAAAAATAGTGAAAAAGGGGTTTTGTATAAAAAGGTTAAATGTAAAGAAAATTTATATAAATGGGAGAATTTAAAATCAATGCAAGTATAAAAAACTTTAATTCAATGTTCTCACAACCTATAATTAGGGGTGTTCAAAAAATTCGAGAAATCATCGAATCGAGCCGAACCGCTCACTCCAATACAGAAAAAACCCAAAACCAAAAAACCAAAATATTCAAATAGTTGTACACGTATAATTATATAATTGCACTATTTTTATTTATAACAATTTTTTTGCTCATAATATAAAATTTTCTAAACATCATATGGGTCATATGCATTGGGTTGCAGTTGCTTAGAGTGTCATGTTACGACACATTCATGACTGATAACAATGGGTAATTAACATGTGTCATGGGTCATGTTCATTGGGTTGTAGTTGCTTATAGTGTCATGTTATGACACATCTATGACTAGTGACAATGGGTAATTAACATGGGTCATGGGTCATGTGCATTGTGTTGTAGTGGCTTATAATGTCATGTTATCGACCAATACATGACTGGTGATCGACAATGGGTAATTAACATGGGTCATAAGTCATGTGCATTGGGTTGTAGTGGCTTATAGTGTAATGGAACCCATACATGACCGGTGATAATAGCTAATTCACATGGGTCATGGGTCATGTGTGTAATACCCCCAAATTGGGTCGCAACGGAATAATGTGCCCAGAAGCGTTACTTCATAGATCAATAGCACAAGATATGAGAACAACCTCTAAAAGAGTCGTTTGAAGTACGATACATTGGATTTATTGAAATTGTTTAATATAAAGCACAACGGCTTAAATTGTTCAACATTGAAATAACAAGATTTTAGATCATAACAAATATCCCAAGATGTAATGACTCCAAATCATTTATGCATGACTCCCCAAAAGACTATCCCCAATGTATCCTTAGCACCTCGTGCCTCATTGACCTGAGAAAAACATGCTTTAAAACGTCAACAT
>BQNB010171046.1:0-13612 GCA_026074375.1 Tanacetum coccineum | reverse complement strand
ACCTTTTGCCTTGGTCAAGGGCATTCGGTCAGGATCTGTATTAGGGTTGCTATATAAGTGTGTACTAATCCACGAATCATTGTGCTTGGTTGATGATCTCAAGATGCTCAAGATCACAATGTCAAATACAAGTTCAAGGAACAAGCTCAATCCAGAAGTCAATGATCACTACAACATATTCTCAAGAGAAAGTCAAGAGTACGAGCTAAAGACTAAAGATGAAGCATAGTATGCTAGGTTTAAAGTTTTGTAAATTGGAGTGACCTCCCTTAGGGGGAGATTGTTGGAAACACAAAAAGTGTCGGTCACTTCCAAGTTGTAACAGGTCTTAGCTCGTAGTTAGTGTAATGATTAGATTAGTAATCTAGTCCGGCCCAAGGCCCATGGGAAGCCCATCATAGCCCATGGCCGGCCTCCATGTACTATATAATCCCTCTCCTAGCATTGGAGAGGGGTTGGTTGTTGGTTGTTCCATTTGTAACATTTTTCATAATACATTTCATCCATTTTTCCATCCTTTCTATCTCTAACATCACAACCCACATCTCACTATTGTTCTTGGTTTGATAAGAAGATTACTAGTATTCTACATTTGCTATCACTTTGGTTATGTGTCTCATAGAAGATGAGGATTTTTGTCAAGAGATCGCTAACTGTTACAACTTGGATAGTACAAGATATAAGACATAAGTTTGGGTTGTTCTACTTCAGCATCAAATTGGTAATACTTATTTTTCATCATTAATGATCATTTCATAGAGTCTACAGAATTGAAGATTCACAAAATGGTTAACATATGGGTTTTAGGGGAAGCTTATTGTTAAAATGTTTAACCATTTACATGCACCACATGAGTTAAAGGTTTTTACTACTGTAAGTCATTATTACTACTGCTAGTTTAAGTTTCTACTGCTCAAGTTCATTTATCTTAAGGCGCGTCATGGAGGGTAATTTGAGTTGTTGGAAGGCTGGATTAGAACTGTGATAGTGGTTTGTGGTTGTCGAAATCAAAGTTACATACTTTAGTCCCCTATTTGATTATGACAAAAAGGGGAAGAAGGCGTTACAAAGATGATTTGCAATAAATAGATCCTTGGTGGTATAGTTCTATTCTTTCATATATATTAGCTTCAGGGGAAGAAGCTCGTGCTTATTTTGGTTTTGTCATTATCAACTAGGGGAAGATTGTTGGGAATTATATTTGAGTTGATAAGACAAAACATATGAAAGATGAAGGACATAAAAGACAAAGGAGGAATTCTTCAAATGATGGAAGATTACAAAAGATTATTATAAAAGTTAGGAAGATTTAGTTGTTTCCTAATACTTATCCTTTGTAAAACCTAATATCTCTATTATATAAAGAGATATAAGGCATTAGGTTTAGTGTATAAGTTGTGAGTTCCATAGTGTACCTAAAGGTGTGTGTGTGTATTCCAGGCGTGAAAATGTAGACGCCATATGTAGTATTAGCCTTAAGGTCAAGGTAACTTGATCCTGTTACAGTTCATTGACGTAACCGTATTATTCTGATCAAATAATATTGGGGCTTAGAGTGTTAATAAAGAAAAACCTTGTTATGATAACTTTGATTTGTTCTTATTCCGCTTCATGTTATTGTCTTTGTTATTATGATCCTAGATGAGGTCTAAATAACCTCGAGCTATAAATGATCCAAGAACTATCACGTGTTTTAGTTCTATCAAAACCCGAACTACTTAACCTTATGAGCACTAAACCTTTTTATGGATTCGATAATGATGATCCGTACTCCCACATTAAAAAACTCAACCAACTCACCCAAACCTTTAAGTTATTTCAAGTACCTCAAAATGTGGTGAAGCTCATTTTGTTTCCATTTTCACTTGAAGGAACCGCTAGGGAATGGTTTGAAAATGAAACTCCAAACTCGATTACCTTATGGAGCGACTTGGTTTCAAAATTTGTAAATAAAATGTATCCATACTCAAGGACCCTCAAGTTTAGAAGTGAGATTAGCCAATTCCGTCAAACCATCAACGAGACCTTTAGGGAAGCTTAGGAAAGATTCAAGAATTTGTTGAGAAAGTGTCCATATCATGGTTTTACAACCCTTTATCAAATAGATACTTTCAATAATGGTTTAAACCAATTGGGTCAAGATTCACTTAATTTAGCCGCGAAAGGAATTTTTTATTTGTAAGAATACTCAAGAGGCGTTGAGGATTATTGAAAATATCTCTAAAGTATGACCATCACATGATAAACCTCAAGTTACAATTGATGGTAGTGCTTTATGTCAAAGGGATGCCATAAATTCTTTAACTCAACAAGTTCAAGCCATTGGGAAGCAATTTGAACACATGAAAAAGGTGATGAACTTTTTTCAAGAACTTTGCAATGATTTTGGAGGAGCACATCCGACTCAAGAATGTCAAGATAAAGGTACTTCAATCATAATAGGGAGGTTAGTGCCATTTTGGGTATGTTCCAAGATATGAGCCAACGGATGGGAAAGTATTATTCAAAGCCTCAAGAAAACCCTTGTGGATATACTTGCAATGAGAACTGGAAGAAACATCCCAATTTCTCGTATCACTTGAACGACACTCAAGATCCAACCAGCATCATCCAAAACCCCGATCAAAAACAAAAATACAACTTACCAAAATCAATAACAAATACCATATACACAAAACCCAACACCACAACCAAATCTACCTAATGACCCTTTAAGGGATATGATGAGTAAGTTTTGCACCATTCAAGAAGCTAAAAATGACAAAACTGATTACATATTCTAAAACCAACAAGCCACTCTTCACGAATTACAAAATCAAATCGGTCATATTTCAAAAATGCTTCAAGGGAGACCTCAAGGTGATCCCCCTAGCCAACATGTGCAAAACCTTGAGGACTTCATAGTTGTTTCAAATAGTAGAGAAAATGATCAAATGCAAATGAATTTGGAGAAAGAGAATGAATGGAAAATGCTTGAGAAAAATGTTACTGAAGATAAGGAATGTGGAATAGAGGTTGAAGAGAAATTAGTAGAGGAAGTAGATATTGTGAAACAAAAGGAATGGTTTAATGGGAATGAGGTTCAAGTGGAAAAGATGCAACCCAATTTCCAAGGAAATGCCGCATATGTTCCACCACTTCAAAATATTGTTCTCAGAAGACCATTTCTCATCACTTCAAAGGCTTTGATTAATGTGTTTAATAAGATGGTTATAATTAGGTTTCGTGACGAATCAACGATTTTTGATCTTTTAGAATTAATGAAACATCTCAAGGAAAGTGATCATACATTATACTATGTTGAGAGTTTTGGAAGTTCAAGTGAAAATTTAAATTTTCAAGATCTCGGCCACATGCCCTACTTAATGGATGATTATAAGATAAAATGTATGGAAAACTTCTACTTTGATTTGGGGGATCAAGATTTGAATAAAACATTTCATTTTGAGTTCGTGGGTGGTCTTTTAAAGACACGAGAAGAGCCGTTAGCCATTGATTCCCTTTTTGTAATGAAAATTAAGGATTTTTTTCTTAATGATGACTTGAAGCTTCCGTTTATCATCGTAAAGGATTTATTAGAGGAATATAGGTCGCTAATGGTTCTCCAAGATGTAACACCCCCATTTTTACAATATAGCAGCGGAAGCTAATCTGAGGTATTACTTCATGGAAACAACAGTCATAATCAAAGAAAATGACCCAAAAGAGACGTTTGTTCAAAAGATACGTTATCATTCATTTCAAATCAGAGTTTTACAAAGGCAGGTCCCAAAATCTAGTTACATACAATGTGAATGATAACAAGTTTTAGCCATCTTCGATTCCATGCCACTCCGTGCCGTATATTGCTCAATAACCTGAGATAAACATGCGAAAAAGTCAACACAAAGGTTGAGTGAAATTCATAGGTTTGATAAACAATTTGAATATAAGTCATAGTGTAATAATTGTACAACACAATTATTATGAAAATGGTATTGTTATGATCTTGGGTCACGTTATTATATACCCGTTATTTGTATAATTGCAACGAATGCAATTATTGTAGTAACAGTGTATTACTGCGTTATTGTCTTGTTTGGGTCTGTTTGGTCTTGTCTGGTCTTGTTCCTTGTCTAAGCACATCGTACTAACACATTATCATCAAAAGTTAATCTAATGACTTGAAGAGCTCATAATATCAACATATTAACATCCCAAAGTCAATTTAACGACTTGAAGTCAAATTTAACGACTTGTAGGATTTATGACACTAACACATTATCATCCAAAGTCAATTTAACGACTTGAAGTCAATTTAACGACTTGTAGGATTTGTAATATTAACACATTAATATCCAAAGTCAATTTAACGACTTGAAGTCAAATTTAATGACTTGTAGGATAGATAACTTAGACAGCAATTGTAATGATATGTCAAGATAGCATGTAATTTGTAAAACACATGTATTCGTAATTTATAGCAAGTACCCCCTCATAGGTTTATGAAAAGATTGAAATGTGAGGCTATGAATTCACTAAGTCTTTGAAAAGTAATCACATTGTTATAAGATAAACGAGTATGTAAAAGAGTTTGTAACAAGCATGTATCCCCCTCGCGGGTTTTTAAAACATGTAAATAAGTAAAAGCGAGGCTATGAACTTCACTAAGTCTTTGAAAAGTAATCACATTGTTATAAGATAAACGAGTATATAAAAGAGTTTGTAACAAGCATGTATCCCCCTCGCGGGTTTATAAAACATGTAAATAAGTAAAAGCGAGGTTATGAATAACAAGTTTACGTGATCGAGTTCAAGGATTTATGCCACAGGTTAGTCCGCAGAGAGGTCAGTGCTTCAACCTGTTACTTGGGCTTATCGTTTCAACAATTAACAGGGAAGAAACGTGTATCTTATATGGTTTTTCAGGTCAATAAAGAAGGTCCCTATATGACTAAAAACTATTGGTTTGGAAGATTCATGTTTGGGTATTATGGTCCTAACTTCCTTGGATTGGTTAATGTGACGTAATTATTCTGCAAGCGTTAGAATTATGTTGAGTTAATTTTCTTTTCACATTCCCTATGGAATGGAAAAATCAAAACCCAAATGTCAATTATTCACAAAGGCTCATTCGTATTTACTATAGGTTTTCTACAAGTTTTGCTATCACTTTAATGTCTAAGAAAGAGATCATTCTTGATAATCAAAGTTTCAAATTTGCTCAAAGATAAAGTTATGGTTTAAGGGGAACTGATTCAGAAACATCATAAAAAAAGAATTATATGAAGAAAAGATTTTCAAGGCATGTTGTAATTTCATCAGGGGAAGTTAATTCAGTTCAAACCAATTACAATGCTTCTTTAACAAGCAAAGACAAAGGGGATCCAAGCTGGGGTACATGTTTAAAAGAACAAGAAGACACACAAGTCATTAACAGGCTTGGAAGCACCTTGGAATGTTATTTTATCTTTGTATATGTACTTGTAAGTAATTTGTAAGTAAATTAAAAATGTCCGCCACAATTAAGGGAATATTGTTAGGTTAAAGAAATGATGACATTACCAGAAATACATTCGAGATTACTTAATGCTGAACACATAGGGACTGAAATTAGCCACGTTAAATATGTTTTAAACTAAAAGTTTAGGTGCAACAAATACCCTCTCCTTACTTCTAAGGATGGGTGAGCTTCATTATTGTAAGT
Organism: Tanacetum coccineum; assembly: GCA_026074375.1. Classification (NCBI taxonomy): domain Eukaryota; kingdom Viridiplantae; phylum Streptophyta; class Magnoliopsida; order Asterales; family Asteraceae; genus Tanacetum; species Tanacetum coccineum. Next base: position 7,926 of record BQNB010171046.1, on the reverse strand, counting down.
GTGTATTTCCATTCTCCTCTCTAAAAATAATATAACAACATCTCTCCCCTTCTCTCATCTAACTCCCTCATCATGGCATAACTATCTATTAAAAAGCCCCCCACCCTCTGGATCTGTGTTTTAACCTTATTGAATCTTGAAACCTAGAAATTGACTTTTAAAAATCTTCTTCTTCGCAAAGCTTGGTTGTAAAAGCTTCTTCATCTTGCCTATCTTATACTTCATTTTCCTTTTGGCCAACTTCAATCTCTTCCTCATCCATCAAGATATATTCCATGTATTCATGCTCCAAATTCCTTCTAACTTCAGCCTCTTCCATCTAGAAACCAATATTAAGATTTATGTAAGTATAATATACTAACCATAAACAAATTGATAAACATAATATGAACAAAAGTTTACCTCTTGAGTTGATTGTACACTAGTTACACCTTTACTAGATCCACCCCTACCAGCATATGCACATCTAAAACCTCTATGACCACCTCTACCCTAGAACCTCTACCCCTAAAAGAAGCATAAGACACACTTTTAGGTTCTTTCTTCCTACATGGTGTTTTCCTAGGTTTTGGAGTTTTAGGTACTAGATCCTTATCATAGGTAGACTTATTATGACCCACTTCTAAACAGTTGGTGCAAGTCATCCTTCTCCCAAACCTGTTTACTTGTGAGTTGTTCTTAGAAGGACCTTTAATCCTATTTTTCCTAGGTCTACCAAGCATTTTTCTAAGGATCGGTGGTATTGGTGGTTGGTTGCCAGTCCTTTTCCACATGGATGTTCCACATACATGTTTAATAGAAAATTGATAAGCACTAAGCCATTTTTCTTGACTATACCTTTGACTAACACCAACATTAGGGTCTTTGTTAAGATGCATATATCCAATAACAGCATGGACATATCTCCCTTCTTGACTTCCAGCTCTTGAAAACCACTTGGAATGACCACCCAATTCTTATAAACAATTAGGTATTTATTTTTTGAACCCTAACAAGTATATACAGAATTGAAAAGCTAAAGAATTTTACCTTTGATATTTTTTTAGGTTTACTAATTATCTTCTCACAGATGGTATGATGGTGTCTTCTAAATCCGTTGCATTTTTGCTCATAGCAACTAACCTTTTCATAAGGTATATCATTATATCCTCCAACATTGTGATGATAGGTTTGCTTCTTTGCACTATAATGGCTTTGTGATAGCTTTCAGATATTCTATTCTTAAAAGTTGGACACTTGATATCAACACTGAAAAAGGCTCTACACCAAGAGTTGGGGTTTCTTTAAATCAAGTAGTCATATGTTTTTTCATCAATCTCCTTAATTTCTTCCATCTTTGCTTTAAAATAAGCCTCCTGATGAGGTGTCATTTTATACACTTTTTCAGGGTCATTTAACACATAAAATAATGCAAATATGCTCTATTATTGCACAAAATCCTTTCTTTTTGTGTAATTAGCATTTGGGAAGCACTTGGACAGAATACACGTGACTTGGGCTCGATTCGAGAAGAAACAAGGCAAAAGCACAACTTTTTAAGCCTATGACCACCATCCTGACGGCGTCAACAAATATGGCTAGAAAGTGAAGTTTTGGATAAGGATTGTGATGTTTTAGTATGTGGATACGGCGTCACCAGAAGTTTGTGACAGCGTTACAATTGCAAGGTGACGGCATCACCAAAAGTTATGATAGCATCAACTTATGTTGGTCAAAGAAACCCTATGATGATTCGACAGGGTGACGACGTCACAAAACCCTAGTGACGTCGTCATAGCCCAATTCCTATATATACAAACCCTTTATTTTCATAATTCATGTGTGGAACTTTGGAGAGCTATTGTGCAACCATTATAGACTATTTTTACGGCTTTTTATGCCCCTTGTACTCACATACTCACATGTTGGATTGAAGTTAGGAAATTTAATATTTAGTAATTCAAATACGTATATGTGTTTGATGATTAAATGCTTTTCTTTTCTTCTTGTTAACATGCTAGGCTAAATGTATATATGTTTTCTTATGATTGCATAAAACTTACTTTGTGAACTCTAATTTGTTGCTTCTTATTAGTGATGTGCACGTTAGGCATTACAAAACTAGCTATAAGTTATTACATTAGCATAGATGTCTAGTGAAATGCGATTAGAACTAAGTGAAACCCTCACATTTAGGAAGATAGCTAGTTAAGTATTTATTGTATGTGGTTTACCTATTGGGTGGGAAGGCATCAGACAAGAGCTACCTGCTTAGGTGATCACATAGATGCAAAACTGACTAGTGTGACAGGCAACGGGTTAGAGGAATCAACTAGGAAGTAGTGCATGATTAATTAAGCACGTTTGTTTACCTATATGAGTTCCCGCAAATTTTACTTTTCTTGCATAATTAGATTAGATTTAGATTAGTTTTAGCTTAGTTTAAAAACCCCCTTCAAAACCCAAGATTTTACTTGCTTTCATAAAATATAAAAACACAAAAATACTTTTCCTTCGACCTTTAGATCTTAGTAACGTACAATTCGAACCTGCCTCACTATTCCCCTAGAGAACAATCAATCCCCCGAGCCTTACCTATACTACACTACATCGATTAGGTACACTGCCTAGGAGAATTGTAAAACTTTATTGGTTTTGCAAAATTTTGTTATCACCTCCACTGTGGAGTAACCCACTGAACTTTATTTTTAAAGTTTTCATAAACATGTCTTGTACATTTCCTGTGCTTTGTATTTGGAAGCCTCATCTACTGCTTATAACAAACCCCACATGATCCATGAAAACAGATACAAATGTTAGATTGTTATAATTTTATAATGTAAAAACAAATGGAATAATAGTATACTTTGTGTGCATTTGATATCACTGTCAGACCACATCCTCCATTCAAGTTTAGGTCATCATGCAGTAACCCCAAAAACAACACCTATTGTCATTGTTTTCCACTTTCACAACTGCCCAAGCAATGGGATACATCTAGTTATTAACACCCCCATTGTTGTTAACAGTTCTCTTTTGAAAGTATGTTTCAAAAAGAAACCATCTAGACAAATTACCTTTTTACAGCCTTCTATCCAACCATCTTTGACCCCTTTAAAACATACATAAAACCTTTTGAAATAAGTAGCACCAATGTCTAATTCTTTAAAATCTAGTCTATAGGTTGAGCCTAGATTAGAGTCTAATATATCCTGTCTGTAATCCTATAGCCTACTAAAATTGTCAATTAGTTCCCCCTCATCATCAGATAATGGTCTTTGTTTAGCCCTTTTTCACTAACCAAGGGAAAATCAATCAAGAAGTTCCGCCTAATATTGTTTTCATAACTCTGTAAGGAATGAATAGTCCTGTGATGATATCTTGGGCAAACTGATGTGCAATCCATTTATAAGTCACTAAGGATTCCAAATTATTGTTTCTAGAACACTTATGTTATGGGTGCAGTGACTTAATTTAAAATTAATTCTTTATGCTCATCCAAGATGCCCAAAGTCTAATTGAACAACAAGGTATAACTTTCTTAGCTTATGTAATTTTTTGCCGAGTCCACTTAGCCGAATCAGGTGTACTAGACCCACTTACATCCTTGCTAGAACTTACCCCTTGTATACCAGACCCACCCACATTGCTACATCCTTCACCGTCCTTAGCAGACCCCCCACATCCTTGCTACAACCTTCACCTTGTTTCCTACTCCTTGTGACTACTAGCTTTCTAAAACTCACCTTCCTTTTTAGTCTAACAATTTTTTTCAGTTGTGGTTTACCCTTTTTGCCTTAAAAATTTGTTTAGTACCACTAACAGTCTATTTGTTTGGTGTAGAAAACAATTTCCTAGTGACGCCTTCTTTTGTACCACTTTGAGTTTGTTTTTAGCATCTTTTTTTCTTTTTTGAATATCTGCCTACACTCCTATATTAATCTACATTTTTACTACAGTATACCCACAATGACTTCCAACCACTCTTAGCATGCTACAACTGATAGCCATTAGCAACACCATAATTAGCTAAGTAGATTTTAAGTTGTTCAGGGTGATCAAACTTCATACTTAAAATATGTTCCATTTTATCCCAAGCAATTGAGGGTCATGTTTTGGATAACTTATGCCTTTTTTGATCTTATAATGTAAATCTATTTCACTGTCATTAGGGTCCTCATCTGCATTGCCTTTATTAAGAGGTATTAGTTTATTTATAAACCCCTTAAAATAACCCCTATTACTACATAACTGATTTGGAAAAGGGTCTGTTATGGTAAAGTTTATTATCATTACATTATGGTCCCCCTCAGTATGAAAATCAACACCATCAATATCCTTACTTTCATCATTAGAACAATATTCATCACTAGAATCACTACAAGGGTAAGGCTCAAAAGTCTCTTCTATAAAGAAGTCTAGTACATCATAGTCATGGTGTTCTATATACAAGTAAACACACATACGATTCTCATATCTTAAGAGTAGAAAAGCATCAACATCACTGTCTGTTTTTAACTCTTAATACCCTTATTCAATGAGACTACTAGCAAGACGAACTCTAATCCCCATAACATGTTCAAATTCTTGGTATACAACATTGGCTTCGTAAATAGATCAGCTATGTTGTCATCTGTGTGAACTTTGCTAAGGACAATTTCTCCATTCTGAATGGCTTCATGAATGTAGTGATATTTCCATTGATAATGTCTGGCTCCCTTCATAATTCCAGGATCGTTAGCGATAGCTATTGCACTTGTATTATCGCATAGCATCTCCATAGGTCTTTTATTGGTTGGCATGACATTTCCAAGTCCATCAATAAATTTCCTCATCCAGACTGCTTCCATCAAAGCTTCCGCAGCAGCTATGTACTCGGCTTTTGTAGAAGACATTACAATAGTGTTTTGCTTAGCACTCTTCCAGTCCACGAATCATCCATTAAGAACAAAAACATATCCCGGTTGAGATTTGGTATCGTCTTTGTCGGTTTGAAATCTGGCATCAGTATAACAAGAAACTTTTAGCTCATTTTCATGATTTCCCCTTTTAACAAGAACCATATATCTAGTATTCCCTAAATACTTAAGAATAGTTTTAACATAGTCAAGTGAGCTTCACCAGGATTTTGCTAAAATTGACAAAACAATTTTTGCGCAAAGGCAACATCAGGTCTAGTGCATCTTACCTCATAGATAATAGATTCTATAGTCGAAGCATAAGGAACTCTTTGCATGCATTTCATCTCATCAGGTGTATTTGCACCTTGAGCCTTGCTCAAATTAGGTTTCTCTTGCATTGGAACACTACCACGCTTGGAGTTTTCCATCTCAAATTTCTTTAAGATTTTAGTAAAATAAGCACTTTGACTAAGAGCAATTAACCGCTTAGATCTATCACGTATGATATTGATTCCAAGGATGTATGCTGCTTCTAAGTACTTTAAAGAAAAACATTTACAAAGCCAAGACTTAATATCTTGCAGCATTGGAATGTTATTTCCCATGATCAATATGTCATCAACATATAAGACTAAGAATACAATATTACTCCTACTAGCTTTAACATATACACATGACTCATCAGGATTTTGAGTAAAACCAACTTTCTTGATTTCCTCATCAAATATTTTATTCCATCTTCTAGATGCTTGTTTTGATCCATAAATGGATCGTTGTAGCTTACATACTTTGCTAGGATGTTTTGGATCCACAAACCCCTCAGATTGCACCATATATACGTCCCCGCTTAGTTGACCATTCAAAAAGGTGGGTTTGACATCCTTTTTCTAAATCTCATAGTCACATAACGCGACTATGGCTAAAAGAATCCTTATGGCTCTAATGTCTATAACAGGAGAGAAGGATTCCCCATAATCTACACTGTAGGTTTGGGTATAGCCTTTTGCTACAAGACGAGCTTCAAAGGTGTGTGCATTGCCATCCATGTTAGTCTTTTTCTTGAAAAGTTATTTACTCCTAACAGTTCGACCATTAGGAGGAAGATCAACCAAACACCAAACTTGGTTATTTTTCATGGATTGTATTTCCGCATTTATAGCATCAACCCATTTATTAGATTCAAGATCTGGAAAATGCAACTTTATATTTAGGAGGTTCATTAAGATCCTTAATTCATGCTCCTCAGCATCTACATAGAAACCATATCCATCAGGTGCTTGAGATATCCTTTTGGATATACGAATGGGAACTTTCTCACTATGGGGCTCGACCTTATTATGTTTGACCTCATCATGTTGTTCGCTAGTATTTTTCAAAGGTTGTGTATCTAATTCTTGAAGTAACTCGAGTCCTATGTCACTCCTACTTGCTTCATGCAAAGTGAGACTATTCTCAAAGAACTCAACATAACAAGAAACAAAGATCTTGTTCTCGTGTGGGTTTTAGAAGTAGTATCTCATTGTTTTTTTTGGGTATCCTATAAAAATACACTTAACATATCTGGGTTTAAGTTTGTCAGGCGTGTCTTGTTTCACGAGTGCCTTACAACCCCAGACCTTTAACTAAGACAAATTAAGAGCTTTTCTATTCCATATTTCATATGGTGTCTTATCAACCTTCTTGGTTGGAACCATGTTGAGTTTCTGAGCAACAGACTTTACAACATGTCCCCAAAGGACTTTAGCAGAGTTGTAGAATTCATCATGGATAGAACCATCTCAAGTATAGTTTGATTCCTCCTCTCAAACACCTCGTTATGTTGTGGTGTGTAAGGTGGAGTAAGCTGAGATACTATACCATGAATTTTCATGTGATCTATAAACTCATGACTCATGTATTCACCTCTTCGGACTGAATAGCTTTGATTTTCTTTCTGAGTTGATTTTCAACTTCATTTTGAAAAAACCTTAAATGTTTCAAATACCTCATGTTTATGCTTCATCAAGTAAACATAACCTTAACAGCTGAAATCATCAGTAAAGGTTATGAAGTAACTAGCACCTTCCCTTAACATAGTTCTAAAAGGGCCACATACATTGGTATGTATAAGTCCTAATAGTTCTTTTGCTCTTTCCACTTGATGTGGAAAAGGCTTACGTGTCATCTTCCCAAATATACAAGATTTGCATTTGTCAAAGATTCATCGTGAGTGGGTTGCAAGATCCCATCACGTTGAAGTTTTTCAATACGCTTTTTGTTTATATGACTAAGACGACAATGCCAAAGATAAGTAGATTCCAATGCACATTTGGCTCTTTTATTATTAACATTGTATATAGAACTAACATATGGATAAGGATTATGCATATCAATTTCATAAATACCACTACGTGGAATTGCATTAACACATCATCTTTCATGACAGAAATACAATAATTCATAAAAGTATGCTTATAACCATTGTCAACCAAACAAGAAAGAGAAACAACACCCCTAGTAATAGAAGGTGCATAATGGAAATTGTCTAACACAATAACTAGTCCATTAGGAAGAATTAAATCAAAACTTCTAATAGCTTCAACAGCTGGACGCATCCCATTGCCCACGTACAGATTCAAAGCTCCATGTTTTAGCTTCCCCATCGTCCTAAGACCCTACGTTGTATTACAGATATGAGTTCTAAATCCCGTATCATACACCCAAGATTTATTAGGTATAGAGTAAAGTTCTATAGTGAAGATACATCAAGTACTAGCCACACTAACATTCTTATTCTTTTTCAACTCGGCAAGATAAGCAGGACAGATCCTCCTTTAGTGAGCCACCTCTTTGTAGTGATGTCAGATCAAGTCCTTTGCCAGATTATCTCTCTTTAGTGGTGGCGGGATCTTCAAATTTGGAGCATAAGCGAGCCTAATCTTTCCTTTGTCTTTTCCTTTCGCACCTTGTAGTTTTTTCTTATCTTTTGTGGTTCCTTAAACTGAATGGATCTTTGTAGCCTATAAAGGATGATAGCCTAGATGTATAAATACAACTGACTATGTAG
>BQNB010171045.1:0-13612 GCA_026074375.1 Tanacetum coccineum | reverse complement strand
GGTCAAAGCAATTAGTGCTGTTGGGGACATGAGGGAAACTGCTGTTAAGCCCTCAGTAGGTTGTAATTAGAGACCCAAAAGACATTACTGGAACAAAGTCTCCAAATATAATAGTGGATCAAGCCTTAGTAAAAATGTTAATTTTAAAGATCCACTAGGCAGACTTAAGTCAGCAATGACTTGGGTCCCTAAGAGAAACTAATTTCTCTTATTTGATGTGCAGGATAATCCACAAAGAGCTTTAAAGAAAAAAGGGATTGTTGATAGTGGATGTTCCAGGCACATGACCAGCAACAAAGCCTACCTTATTGAATATCAAGACTATAATGGTGACCCTGTTGCTTTTGGAGGTAGTAAAGGTGTAAAGTTTTCAGGAAAAGTCACTTCACTCTTTGATTCTATATTGGTGTCACACCAAGCACCTGAGGGTGAAGGTTCAGAACAACCCACTGAACCCCAACCAACACCCTCTTATTCTCAACCTAGTACAGGAGACCAACCCCCTGTGACTGACTCATCATCTAGCCATGACACTACCCAAGACTATAGGGACTTTTTAGAGGGCACTAATGGGAGTGAAGGGGATCAGGTTCAGCCATCCCATGATAGTAATCTTTTAGGTGGTCCCCCATCTGACAAAGCTAAGGGTGGCATGACCCTAGAGGAGTTATATGTTCTTTGCACTAACTTGTCAGACAAGGTTCTTGCTTTGGAAGCCTCCAAGGATGCTCAGGCTGCATAAATTATTAAATTAAAGACAAGAATCAAAAGCTAAAAAAGAAGAGTCACCCAGTAATCTCACACCATAAGGCATGGTTAAAGAGTGTGTCTAGGTTATCTATGAAGAGAAAGTTGGGAAGGAAGGAGTCTGTATCCAAACAAGGGAGGAAAAATGCCAAACCTGGACCAACTTTGGATGACAGTACATTTGATGATCTTGATGCTGATCATGGTATGGACTATATGGACACAGAGGAACCAGTTAATGAGGGGATGCTAAGTAAAGATACTGAGGAGTTAAATGTGACACATGATACAAAAGTCTTAGAAAAAGGAGGAAGCAATGAAGAACCAGTTAGTGCTGCTGGTAATACAGGAGTTAGTACTGCTGTACCAGAAGCTAGTACTGCTACTCTAATTACTCTTCCTACTACAACAAGTGTGTTTGAAGATGAAGACATCTTTCTTGCTGATGCTCTGGTAATGCTGAGTGACAAGACAAAGCTGAAAGGAGTGGCTATTAAAGAAGTTAAAGAATCTGATAGGCCTAAACGATCTATCTTAATATTGAAGCCACTTCCATCAATAGACCCTAAAGACAAAGGTAAAGGGGTTTTGAAAGAATCACCAGTAAAGAAAGTTAAAAGAAGTGATTTGGATGCTGCTCAGATTGCTAAAGATGCTGAAGTAGCAAGACTAGTATATGAAGAGGAACTAGCAGAATTGGAAAAGGAAAAAGAGGAAAGACATAGACAAGAACAAGCATCTGTGGACTACATTGCAAATTTGTATGATGAAGTTTAAGCCAAGATGGATGCTAGTGAAGAGTTAGCTGCTAGACTACAAATAGAAGAAAGAGAGATGTATACAGTTGAAGAAAGATCAAGGTTGTTAGCTGAATATTTTGAAAATAGGAAGAAAGAAACAGCTTTGCAGCGAGAGTTCAGCAGCTATTAGGGAACAAACGTCCAACAAGAACCTAAACTAGAGGAAGCCTTAATGATGACCTACCTTAAGGCATTCTGGTATGATATAAACATGCTCAGCTGAAACAAAAAAAGACTCTAGAAGCAGATTCAGGCCCTATACATCAAGGAACAAGAAAGAGCTGCAGACTTTGTGCCTATTGGGTTTGAGAAGGATGAAAGGATGATTGAGAAGATGAATAAGAAAGCAACTGGTGTAGATGAGGAGGAGGTTCTTGAAGAACCTATTAAAGTTGAAGTTATGGAATAAGGAAATACAAAGAGTACCAGAAAAAGGCCAGGCAAAATACTTAAGATGAAAGCTACAAAGAAGTCTAGAAGGCAAAAGACAGACTTTGATCTTGAAAAGGAAGAGCAACTAAAAGCTTTTCTGATGATAGTTCCTAATGAAGAAGGAGAAATTGATTATGAAGTTCTAGGCAAGAGGTATCCAATTGTTGACTGGGAGTCTAAATTTTATCATACTGCTTAGATATGGAAAAACCTCTATGACTATTACAGAGTAGTTTTTGAGCTGGATGGAAGTTCAAGATTTTTCAAGGACTTTCAACTTGATATGGTTTCAAAGTTTGATAGATTGGACTTCATTGAGTTAATAGTTAGTTGATGAAGAGATTTAAAACATCAAACTCCTGAAGGAATTGATCTAATTCTTTAGGGTAGTTTATGGACTTTTGTTTGAGGGCAAATGCAGAAGATGATTTTGGAAGATCAAGAGGAATGGTATTCTTAAGAGTCGGGAATTTCTTATGATAATTATGGGTTCATATCTTGTTGTTATGAAGATGGAACTGGTTTTTTAATGCTTAGCAGAAAGAAGGTATTCCACTTACCAAAGGAAAACTCTTGAGAGGATGTTGGCTTTGAGATTGATAGCTGAATTTGAAAGTGAAGCTGTTTTGATTTACTTAGATTCATTCAAAAGCAAATTGATGAATCTAGAAGCCATGATGGGAGTGAGAAGAATATTTAAGTGTGGATGTGCCGAGACGAAAGTCGCTACATGGGATGATCTCGCCTTCAAACTCATTATTCTCGGGTGGAACGTGAAACATAGAATTGATCCATGGTTGAAATTCAAAATAGCACATACACTTAAGATATAATAATTGTCGGGAGTGAAAAGTTTACAAGTTGCAAATATGAGTAGTGTTAGCATCTTAACTCATAATTAACGGTGATTTTGTTTTAAGCTTGGTTTGGAATAAGTGAAAAGTCGGGAACGATGAATTTATCCTTTTTAGGGCATTCTCGGATCGAAATGCGTCTTGTTCTATGATCCCTAAAAGTTATAAAATAACGAAAGTCAAATAAGTTAGCTAGTAGCTTAAAATGAAAAATACAAAAATATTAGTGTTAGTCAATGTAAATATTTAAAAATGGTAAAAACGGGGGCTTTTCAAAACTTATGAGTCTTTAAATTCCTTGACAAACACTTAGCTACTTTTCGAGGTTATTAGTCGAGGGGGATCGAGATTCTTAGTTTTCAAAGTGCTTACTTCATAGCATTGCGTGAGGACACGGCAATGTCTTAGTATGGGGGATTTTGGTATGCGTTTAATTACACATACCTTTCACCATTAAAATCGGACTTAAATGACCAAAAACGTACCAAAAATACTTTGTATTTGTATGTTTGCATTTATATTGTGCAGGAAACGGATATCCGACAAAAGGACAAAAAATCAAGCCAAAAACGACAAAACCGAGCACGGAATGGAAAAGCATGGAAAAGACAAGTCAAATCGAAGCCAAAGACCAAAAAGTCAACAAAAGTCAAAGTCAAGACCGGAGCCGGTATCGAAGAATACTTAATGGGCCCACCCGAACCCATCTAATGGGCCGGATAAGCCCATTAGTATATTTAATGAAGACTATATAAGCCCATTTCAAATAAAAGCCCAAACAAACAAAGCCCAAGGGCCAATTCTGCCATTACCCTTAGATATACACCACAAGGATGAAATTTGCAATAACAGCATACAATTGGAAGGACTAATTATGAAAACTTCACAAACTTTCACCCCTGCCCCATTTAAAACAGATAACATTGTTTATCCTTTCCCCATTTACCCGCCAAAATCAAACCATCACCATCCTTGCCTCGTTTACTGTAGCAATCAGTCCAAAACCATCACCCTCCATTACCCCACACGCACATGGAGTCAAAACCATGCTGGCAATCCAAAGCATGCCCATTGGCTTATAAAATTGAAGCCTGTGATGATTAGGATTGGGCAACAAGCTAAAATAGATGGCTGAGATCAATTTGAGCTTCCACTCACACAACAAGCACAAGGCTTGAGTTCTCTCTACAAAGAAACACAGGAAAGAGAAGCCAAGACTTGAAGACCTAGAAACTTCTTAGTCTTCTTATAAATAAGCTCATTTGTAAGCCCTTGGTGGCAGTTAGTGAAGTAGTTTTTTTTGTTAACATAGTTCTAAGTTTTTAATACAAGCATTGCAATCTGTTTTAGTTTTAATGAAATCTAAGTTTTTGTTCTAAAAATCTTGTCTTCAATATTTTAAGCTCACTTTATGTTTTTATAAGTTCACCATAAGCTCTCATTTATGCCATTTTATGATCTGTTTTAACTAAAATTACTTAGATATTTAAAAGTATTAAGAAATCAAAAAAAAATCTCACTCCAAAAATACCTCAGCTGAAAATTTTGGATGATAAGCTGATTTGGAAGAGCTTATAGACCCTTACCAGCTTGTTTAATACAAGCTGGAGCTTGTAGAACCTTTTTGTTTACCCTGTTTAAGCAAGGGATCAAGGTATGATTCTCATTTCTCATTTTAAGTTCACTTTACTGTTACATTGCAAATCTGCTTAGTGTTGCTTATTTTTGCTTTAGGATTGCTTATTCAGTTTTAGTCTTGCTTATTTTATCTGGTTTAATGCTTTTCATTAACTGTTTCTATCATTTGCTTAGTTTTCAATAAACTTGTCTTAAAAAGCTAAGAATCTGCTTAAAATTTTAGCTTATTAATAACTGCTTATTTGTTGTTTCTGTTTGCTTATGTATGCTTAACATTGCATCTTCAATATCTGTTTTTACAAACTTTTTGTTAAATCTTTCAAAACCAGTATAAAAGTTGAGTTTTCAAAGGTAAAGGGGTGTTTGGCATAAGACCCCAAAATGGGTCAAACTGGTTAGAAACCCCTTGGGTCACTTTGGCCAACTTTAACCAGCTTTATCAAGTTAGTTTTAATCCAATTTTCCAAAGTTTAAAGTCTTTTAGTTAGATTTCAAGTTTTACTAATAGGTTCCCTAAAATTTGTGGTAAAATTCAGTTAGCACATAGCTTAACTGAGTTGGTTTTCAAATCTGTCTTTGAGTATTATGTTTCTGTCCTTTTTAGTGTCTAAATTCAGTAGCTAAGTCCCTTTTGTTTTCTTTGTTTTTGTCAAAAACCTGTCAACACTTTTTGTTTGTGTCTTTCTTAGTTCAAAAAGCCCCTTTTTCAATCCTACATATCAGATGTTGCTTTTGGTTTTCAGAGTCTAATTTTTGAGCATAAGCTCACCCCAAGCTAATTTCAATCTGTTTTAAGTTACTTTTAGTCTTGAGCTTATTTAGGAGCTTTTTAGCAAGATAGCCTTTTGACCCTTTGCCACTAGAAAAAGTCCCCTGGTGCAAAATTGTGATTTCAAGCCTAGCTTTCTTGGCTTATTTGTGATAATCAAGCTAAGTTATTGGGTTTTCTAGAAAGCCAATAAGCCCATCTTTAAGCTCCATAACCCATAAGCCTTAAGACACCCTCTAGATGGCTTATTTTTGAGCTCAAAGTAGCCCATTTGACTGTTTTGCATGCTAGTGTAGGCCCATAGCTTATTTTTGATTTTCTGGCTTATTGATTCTTCTTCCTTGGCTTATTTTAGTTTGTCTTTGCTGATTTAGTAGGATAGCTTATCTGTCTTAGCAAAGTTTCCTTTTTACTTTGCTTATATGTTTTAAAAAGTGCTTAGCAGTTTGCATCTTTAGTCCTTTGTGTTAAAGCCATATCTGTCAGCTTATTTTAAGCACTTTCTAGCTTATTTTTGAGTTTCATAAAAAAGTTGCTTTTTCATATTTGCTTATTTTTGTGTTTTTTTATAAGTTTTAAAAAAAAGTAAAAAAAAATAGTTTGCCAAAAAGAGAGAGGCCAGGATTCGACCCCTGGACCTCCCCCTTTTCAAAGCCCCTCACAAACCAACACTCATACCGCTGTGCTACAATAGCTCATCCGGTATGAGTGTCTTTAATTAATTACTTAAGCCCATTTTGCCCATTTGCTCTTCAGCCCCTATTTAGCTTATTAACAGCTTATTTATAAGCTGTTTTTCCAACTTTACATTTTTCTTAGCTTCTTTGTAGTGCAACCTATTTTCCCTAAATTTTTCATAATTTTTTATAATCATTTAGTATTTTTAATAATTAATTTTCATTTAAACTGTTTTTAATTCATTATAAATTAAATAAAAATCAAAAAAATATTTTTCTTTTTTAGAAAATTTTCTTTTATCATTTTTTACTTAGGAAAAATAGAAAAACTTTTGTAGGGAAATTTTTGCAAAAATTTAATTTTTAAAGAACGGGATTCAAACCCCGTTCTCGTTTTCTCATTTTAGAACTCGTTTTAATTCCGTTTTTAGTCTAGTTTTTTTTATTCTTCATTTTTAGTCACATAGAGTAGATTAGAAGTAAAAACATCTTTGTAGGGTCAATTTTTAAGAATTTAGGTTTTTGACCCCTTGTTCGGGGCTCGTGCTCTCGTTTTTTTTGTTTTATTTCATAATTTTTAGGTTTTTCTTAATCGTTTTTGCATATTAGTAGATAATTTAGCTTTCTAATCCTCTTAATCATTAATACCATTCAAATTCCAACTTTCCGACTGTACCGATTTTCAAGTCCAGCCTCGTTGGGGATAAACGACCCGGGAATATTCTATACTACTTCTCGGTTTCATTGATTATTTTTAGATTATTCTTATTATATATATTTTATTATATATTATATATATAAAGGTCTAGTTTAAATCTTGTCAATTTTTGGCGCCGCTGCCGGGGAGGCTGTGAGTCGATTATCCATACTGTTTGAAACTTAGTTTTTGAAGATCCTTCATTCTTGAAGTTATTTGCTTTATAAAAAAAACCCAGAAACATGAAGGTTAACAAGTGAACATCATGTTTAGGGGAGGATTGTTGGGTTTCAGAGGTTTCTACAACTTAGTGCTGCTACTTATACAAGTTACTACTGCTAGTTCTACTTAGTGCTGCTGGTGAAGAATGCTAAAGATTCAAAAAATAGACTAAGTAGTTAGTACTGTTAGTTATAAATAGTTAGTACTGTCAGTACATTGTTAGTACTGCCAGTATAGTTAGTGATGTTAGTAGTAAGTTAGTACTGCTAGCATATAATAGTTAGTGTTGTTAGGAGATATGCATGAGTTATTATAGGAATAGATATGCATTATCTCTTCACACGTTTTGTAAGCCCATTAGAGTTTTCCTTGGTGTATAACAGGAACCCTACGTCACTAGTTAGAAACATATAAGGTTTTCATACACAAGTTTCACAAATATTAATAGTTAGTAATCTGTAACCTAGTAGATTAATAGTAATAAAAGTTCTGTTTTATTCATTGTTCTTCTTAGCAATATAAGTTAGTTTCCGCATAGCTTATATTGTTCATAGTCATTGTTTCTCTTGTAGTTAGTTTGGATCTATCCAGATTGGCTATCACCCTTAACAGGCTAGAAAGATCTATTAAGTCTGGGATCTACAGTGGTTGTCACAACTTATCAGTTTAATGATAGCGACTTTACGCGTGACGAAAATTTTAAGGAATAACTTTATCGCAAACCATTTCATATTAATTTTCAATCAAATTTTGACGGCGAATAATTTTTTCAATGGCATGGTTGCATTGTTGCAATTTGCTTTAATGGTATGGTTGCATTGTTTTCTCATAGCGTCGTTTTAAGTTGAATTAGTCATTTAAAATGGTAATAATAATAATTTTGAGTGTTATATTTAATAGACAATTATCCGCGCCTAGTTGATGCAGTGTATAGTTTTTAAAAAATTCGATTAGCATGAATTTGTGTTTTTTTTCTTTTGATGTATCTATGCACGGTTTGCTATCATTTGTAAATGTATCAACACAAAATTAAAGTTTTACTTATTTTAAGCATCGAACATGTTATTGAAGTCGCGGTTAGTGCGATGCACGAATCTTGTTCTATAAGGATCAATCCCGGTCTCGAAAATTTGTCACTTTGTCATTTTAACTCAAGTATATAGCATTGTAACTCGATCATAAATAGTATTGATCATAAGAGTTGTAACTCCATTATAAATAGCATTGATCATAAAATTTGTAACTCCATCATAAATAATATTGATCATAAGAGTTGTAACTCCATAATAAATAGCATTGATCATAAGAGGCTTTTGATTTTTTTAATAACTGAAACTATAAAGGCATTTACACACAATTAAATGTCGATGGTTACAAAACTTAGCATTGATCATAACCATTAACCACCATTTATACAAAAAATAACCAATTTACAAAAAAAAATTAAAAAAATAACACCTTGGGCATATCTCGTATTCACGTGCCAAACAAAGAGCATGTGTCAATATTGTTCCGGCGACGGTTAATTGCAAGCGTCAATGTTGTAACTCTTAATGATTATACCCTTAATTATAGCTCTAAGCTCATTTCCAATTTCTTTAAGCTTTTTGCGAAATCTGTGCTTTTTGAAGCAGATCGTACAATCGAGTTCTCTTATTCAGCAAAGAGAGAACTGTCGCTGAAAAAAAGGTCAAAAGTTAATACATTGAATCAAACATAAAAACAGAAACATGTGTAATTGGAACATACCTAGAGGCGGCAAATGGCGGTCGTGGTGTGTGTTTTGCTTCAACTCTTGGGACTGCTTCAAAATTTATCCATGCATGCATGGAGTTAGGTAACTCATCACGAATTGAATGCATAAACAGTTAAAAAACATATGGAATCAATAACACGAATGTTTGATTACCTATTCTTTTTTTCCTAAAATCTTCCAAAGATAATATACATGTTATGGTTCAAGATTTACCTTGGACTATTGCTTGACTATTGGAAACCAAAACCGACATGAAGCTAGTATGCACAATCTACCTTCTGCAGCAAGTTGTACATGTGATTACAAATCATAATAAAAACAATATTAGTGTTGAATACATAATGAGAAGTTGATGAGATATATGATTTCATGTGAATCGTGTGTATAGATGCACAAATAGAAGTTAATCAAATCTGAATTTCATGTGGATCGTGTGTGCATATATATGTGAATCAAGTGTGTATGTATGCCTATATATGTGTTATTTTGTAACTTAAGCATTGATCATAAGAGTGGTGACTCCATCATAAATAGCATTGATTATAACGTTACAATTTTTTTTTAAATGAGAATGTTACAGTTTTTTTTAATTGTGCTATTAAATCACATTAATTAAAATAAGTTGTTACAATTTTATTCATTTGTATGTATTAATTTCATTTAATTCTATTCATTGTGTTTTAACTTTTGAATGACTTTTATGGCTTTTAAATTCGTGTATGTATAAACTTTCTCAAAGAGGAAATGTTTTTTACTTAATTCTAAATGGGCTAAATGCTTTATAAAGTAGTGTAGATAATATTATATAACATGACTGCAAGTCTGCAACTCCTTGCCCCTAGCTCGGTCATTGAACTTAGCCGATTCCAGGAGCTTAAACGACAATCCCACGAGAGTTCACCCTGACCCACACACGGTCACAACGGAAGTCCAAAGGCGTTGGACTTCCGTTCAATATAACGATTGCATCTACACGTGGATTCTCTCTCAATTGTAGCTTCAGCCCTCTTGCCCCTACCAACTCGAGCCATGAACTCTTTCCTGTATCAGATATCCAAACACCAACTTCGTTTATAAAAATAGTTGGAATAAAGTGGAAAATAAAATGCTAAACCAACTTATATGAATTTACCTTGGCAGTCTGTCATTTCTTGTATGAGTATCTAAGTACATGTAGAATATGGAGTATAAATAATTAAATACATGCTAAAAGGTAGAGTGAGGGTTGTGCATTATGCATCAAGGGTTGACTTTCACCTTTGCTAAAACTCAAAAGTCCAATCTTTTATAGTCAAAATTGAAAAGTCAAATTTGCCACTTTTGTTGACTTTCTAAATTTAGACTATCACTTCATCATTCTATGTTTGAGTTGCATTGGATAATCAATAGTTTCTAATTACCGTAATGACATCTATCAGGTGAACAATGTATGAAAGGTAACATTTTAAAACTTCACTCCATTAGACTTTATATTCTCGATTCAAAAAGAAAGAATCAGTATAGATACATCAAATGTGCATATCATTCTATTATGATAGAAGCTTGACACTAAAATATGGAGAACAGCTGCAACACTAAAATATGTGCATATCAAAAGAAACAGAAAAATAACTACTGAAAGAATATACAAACTGAGACAGCATTTTTAACGTATGAACAGCTGCAACAGATCCAAAAGTGCTTTCCCAACTTGGTTTTAACTCCTTAATAAAAAAATGAACGATCTTTTTATGAACAAGATCTTCGCCTCAAGAATCATAAGCAATATGACAATCCATCCGTGTCTATCTTTTATGTAATGATAATCGAGAATTAGCCTTTCCAGCGCATATCTGAGAATTTAATTAACAAGGCAAGCAAATGAGGAAGAACCCTTGTTAGTCTAAAGGGTTCCTGGCTTAATTTGAACTTATAACTAATAATGTCATCAGTCAAACAACTCATTATGAAAGATAATTATGTTCCAACATCAATTTTGTTAACCAACACCCGCATGCATATATTAGAAGAAGACAAATGTGGGTTAACCACATGATATATGGCACGTAAAACCATCTTGCAAGGGTATCCATGCTATAACAGAAAGTTTAACCGCCACGAAAGTGGCAAGTCATCTGATGTCCTCACAAGCGGTATACGGTTCAAAACTTCAAACCTCACCCGGCACATATTTGGGGTTGGCCAGGAAAAGGGTCGGAAACGCTCACGGGAACGCCTCAGTGAGGCCGCGTACATCTGAGTCAAAAAGACTCCTCCCAGCGTAACCTAAACATAAAAAATCTCATGCGTTTCTACATTATGGATTCGTGTTTATTATTATTCTTACTTCTTCACACTACAAAAATGTTTTCAAAATATGCACGTGTCTACCCAACAGACCATGTAGGTCTGCCTGCCGCTACCAACAAGCACCATGTATCTTAGAGTAGATGTTGAGGGTTAGATTTTATTCTTTGTAGCACCTTCATTTGGTTCTTGAATTTCCATTTTATGGCCCAAATCCTTGTTTCACCAAGTAGGCCCTTACGGCCTTATCATATCTTTGTTTTCAAACATCATAGAAATGGGACCCACAAAATAAAGAGCTACACGGCCTACTCAAATAAGACAGCAGTAGGCAGAAACTAATTCATGGTGAGGTGATTAGTCGACATAACCTATGAACTAGGGTTCTTTACTCGTGTCCGTGAGCTTAAATTCTGGTTAGTATATGACCACTCAGGAAAACCAAAGTTGGAAGAGTGGGTAAGGTGGGTTGGATAATGGGTCAAAAAGAGTAATCGTGACTAAGGATTGGGATGACCCAAATACCCTTTTTCAATAATACTCATTTTGAGTAAACCTATTTCGACATGTCTTTTCGGTTCATGTGGTTGCATTTCACTGGCCTACCCCAACTTGCTTGGGACTAAAGGCATGGTTGTTGTTGTACACAAATTTAATAATAAAATGATTGCGGAAGTTTTATGCATGAAAAATACTGTTTGGGCGACTTTTGAACCGTTTCCTTTTTTAGATATAACTTTTTACTTTACGCGTTAGAGATATAAGTCATAATCTAATCAAGATCAACCCATTCATATGAATATCAAACAGACAATGCTACAAAAGAGGCGCATTTTTATATAAAAGAACGGTACTATTCACACATACCTTGGTTGTCTTGATGGATGCAGCTTCTTCAAGCAAAATATTGACATCATCTATCAAATCTAACCCTCCGCAAATCATGTAAATGATGAGCTATTTCTTGAATAAACTCTAATCCACCTTGACTCTGGAGCGTGTTACAAGCATGCTCGAGGAAATCCCGATCAGCCTCAAGTGCTTCTAACCTCTCGTTTAGGCCCGTAATTTCGTTTTCAAGTGTATCCACATCATTTTCACCATCATGCTTATTATTACCATTAGAGAACTGAAGAAATTTCTTTTCCAAGTCTGATAACGACTGTAAAATATATTTCTTTTCATCTTCAAGTTTTAAAACCGGAGGTTTGCCTGGTTCAACTTTCCCATTTCCCATAAATAATTCATCATCGTATCGGCTTCTGAAATATTCCAAGTCAGCTTCTAAATCTTGAATTTCTTTGTCTTTTTCAGCAACGAGGTCATTAGCCTTCTCTAGAGCTTCAACGTCATACTCTGCCTGCTCATCCATCATTCTTAAATATTGTAACGCTTCCATATGTAAAGCAGCTTTTTCTTCCTGCAGCCTCGTAATCATCGCCATTGCCTCATCGGCAGCTATAGCAGCTGCATTTCTTTCTTCTTCTAATTCTTTATGTAATAAATTTAAGCGTTGTTGATCATACTCCACTTGTCGTTTTAGCTTTTCCATGTCAGTTTCACCCTCGATGTCACCCAAACTGTGTGTGCCCTGAGATTCATAACCTTCATGTTTATCTGAAGAAGTAGAAGCACGATCATTAACAGAACTCAAATCTTGAATAGAGCCCCTTGATGGTAATGAACTTGTTTCTTTACTTCCTTCTAAAGGCCTGGTTTCTTTAATAGCATGCTCGATTGAACTGGATGTCATAGAAGGGGGGGCCGTTACACTTCTGCTAGGGGTTCGGTTTACATGTGAAGGCTCAGGATTAGAGACTTTATGAAAACGTTCTGCTCGCTTCATAGCACAAGAATCATCCTCAGAATCCCCGTTTTCGCCACATTCAATCTCATAAAACGAGTCTTCAGAATCAGAACCAGAATCAGAATCAAAATTGAACCGGATATTAGCACAACCCGAATCCGATAATGCGCCAAGATCGATGCTATTTTTTTCGACAAGTAAAGGAGTCGAATTTCCCGAAATTCTATCCCGACCCCTCTTAAAATTATTCCGCCGACGATACCGTGTCCGTCCTGTAATTAGTGGCAAAGGAGGTTTTGTAATTCCTCTATTCACCCCTAGTTTCACTAACCCTTTTGGTTTCAGTTTCCATAATCTTTTACAACACGAACACATCCCTGGTGTACGAACAAGATTCTTAACCAAAAATGGTTGATTCTTGTGTTTTGTAATTGACATGAAACAATCATCACACATTTCCCGAACATCAGCTAGTTTACAATGAAGTTGACAAGATATCAAAGAAGACAGATCAACCCGATGTTTATTGCATTCGTTACCAAACACATGGTGCTTCCAGCAAAACAAACAAGGGGGTTGTAAATTACAATGATGAGCGAATTTGGTGAGGATGAATCCCAATGCATAGTCAATAAGCATAAGAAATATTAAAAACCATTCGCAAGCGGCCATAGATAAGTGATGCATAAATTCATTTGTGGTCGACATGATTGCATTCGTAAGACGTTCCTTTTACTATGAAAACGGCGTGTATTTGATTGAATACATTGAGTGTAGCTTCGTGATTTGTATATATCTTGAGAGCACGAAACTGCCTCAATGATATCAATCAAATACCATTGAGGAGTCAAGGCTGCAGAAATTATAAAAAAGAAAAAAAAAACAACAAATTAATATAAGAACATCAACATTAAGAAATCGAAGGTG
>BQNB010171044.1:0-13612 GCA_026074375.1 Tanacetum coccineum | reverse complement strand
GTTCTTGTCACTATTCATCACACACACCCACTTAAAACACACACAGGCACACACACTCAACCACAACCTTCAATCCTTCTCCTCAAGATCATCTCAAGATTAAGGTATTCCTTTTAAAGTGCTTCTCACACTCCAATGATCACACAAATTATGGTTCAATGAGGATTTTATTTTGATAAACCCTAAAAATAAAAATTAGGGTTCATCAAATTGAACCCTTGTAAAATCGTAAATTGAGTTAGGGGTTTTGCTCAGGATTGAGTGTAGAACATTATGTAAAAACAGTTTTGTCATTTGTGTTGTATTCAATGTGTCTTGATTGATGTGTGTTCGAAAAATTTAGGTTTATGATAAAACTTGTAGAAAATTATGTGTATTAAGTGGGATTGCAATGTTATGATTTAGTTGTTTGTGCTATAATCTAGGTTATGCTCTATTGTTCATTTAATTGGTTGTTTACTCGTGTGTTTAAATGATATTGTCGAGTGTGGCTCGTTCGATGGTATAATCCTAGTCAAACTACCCTGTTAAAGGCCAAATTTGATCTACGCATCTTATTGTTCAAAGAGTGTCTTACATGAATCAAAGTTTGCATAGTTGTGATAATTATAAACCTTAAAAAAGGACCGAACGAGCTACTAATTAAGAAAACCGAACGAGTGTTAGATGTTTGAATCGAACGAGTGAAATCATGTAATGAACGAACAAGTTCATTAGAATGATGACCGAACGAGTGTAACACAAGCATGGATCGAACGAGTGAAAGACTAAGAGGACCGAATGAGTGAATGATTATGAGGACCGAACGAGTGAATGACTATGAGGATCGAACGAGTGAATCACTAAGAGGACCGAACGAGTGCATGACTATGTGGACCGATCGAGCATATTTTAATAAGAACCGAACGAGTGTCATTAAGCGTGGACCGAATGAGTGACAGTTAGTATGGACCGATCGAGCAAATTTTAATGAGAACCGAACGAGAGTCATTAAGCGTGGACCGAACGAGTGACACTTAGTGTGGACCGATCGAGCAAATTTTAATGAGAACCGAACGAGTGTCATTAAGCGTGGACCGAACGAGTGACACTTAGTGTGGACCGATCGAGCAAATTTTAATGAGAACCGAACGAGTGTCATTAAGCGTGGACCGAACGAGTGACACTTAGTGTGGACCGATCGAGCAAATTTTTATATGAACCAAACGAGTGATAGTCAATGCAAACCGATCAAGGTGTATTCTTTGTGGACCGAACGAGTGAAGATGTTTAACACTTAACCAATTTCGACTTAACACACTTAAGATCAGATTTTTTTCTAACTAAGGTTAAATTAAACAAGTCTCTTAGTTTAAAATAGACATTAAAAGCTTGACAAAACCAAGGTTAACTACATTCAACTTAGTTGTTAGGATAGGTGCCTTTGTCTCATACGCTATTAGTCTATCTAAGATGATTGATCTTAAAAAGTGCTAAAAGTCATAAAGGTTCTCATGTATGAATGATTGTGTCACATTATAAACTGCACTCACTCTTTCTTAAACAGACTCATGGAAATCTCAATAGCAGATCAGATTGCTTTGGATGATGCTTTAGTTGCTCCTGCCAACCGACTTAAGATTGGTAAATGCAATCTTCGATTAAGCTCGGATGTCACATCAAAGGAAGCAACTCTTCAAGTAGCCTACGATGTGTTAAAACTCACTCCGTTCTACAAGGCATTCCAAGTTTCAGCTGATGTTCCAGAGATCTATATGCAAGAATTCTGGGCCTCTGCTTATGTTCATAACCGATCTGTCAGATTCAAGATGAATAACAAAAAGCACATTCTCGTCTTGATCAATTCAGGACATTCTCAAATTTGCCCTAAAGTATCAGTAATAGAGAAGTTTGTAAAACCTACCTCTTTGAGAAGGAGATCCTCATCTTTCGCTAGCTATCATGGTCATTCTGAGATATTCGGAAGATCACAGAGAGTATTATGATCAAATAAACGCATCAAACCAGGAGATCTTTGCTGCTATCATCAACAAATGTCTCAGTGGTAAACCATCAAAAGCCATTCTTTGTCATCTCAGCTCAAATCTTGTGGGGAATTTACAATAAGACGAATGTTGAATTTTTATGCTTATCATCTTGTGGGAGTACTTCAAATTCAAGATTGAGAACAAAAATACGAAGAAGGGTCATGCGAATGTACTCTCCATCGTTCACCAAGGTATAGTCGTCAACTTATGTCATGGAAAAAGATCCTTTCTTTAATTCCCTAGAAAAACAATGTCAATGGCACATGCCGGAGATGACCCAATGATCACTACAATCTATGTCATCTCAAGGAGAAGACACTCAGTAGTACGGGCTATCTTGCCAGTGGCATTAACCAACGAGGACACATCCAGCAACTCTAATCATACAAAGAGTATTAGCTTTATGGCTTCAGGAACATTCCTCCAAAGACAAAAGGAAGCAAGAAGAAAGCTAATACAGATACAATCACAAAACAAAAACCTCCCACTGCCCCAACAGAAAAGAAGTCTGGAAAAGTAAAACTGAAGACTATAGAATTGGAGACCATCTCTGAGGCGGATTTGACAAAGGCTGATATCTCTTGGAAATCAAGTGACGATGATCAAGATGATGAGCAAGCTCAAGATGAGGAAGATGCAGATAAAAATGACGTCAATGAGACTACTCCGATGAGATGAAGATGATGAGCCCATAGATAGATGATGAGAAATTCAAGAATGAAAATGATGATTAACCTGACTTATGAGAAAGCACAAGATATGAAAGATGAAGACAGACTGAATCAACGAGATGGTTGAATGATTTTGTCCATCCAAAGCTCACAACTCATGATGATGACATAATACATGAAGAGGAAACTGATGAAGATGATTCTTTCGATCCTACCATTCACAACGCCTCACGTATTATATCATCAATGACGACGATAGTGACAATGAAGATGAAGGAACAATGTATAGAAGGAGCAAAGTCGGATAAGAGCTACCTTATAACAGAGGATCAGGAAATGAGCAGTCAATATACCAATACCGATCTTGATGGAAGAGATGATGTAATGACAGATGTTATATTACCCCAGGTTCAAGCAACCCAGGAAATTAAAGACACTCATGTGACCCTAACTCTGGTTAATCCTGATGGTCAACAACAGAGCTCGTCTGTATCATCTGGATTCGTCTCCAACATGCTGAATCCAAACCAAGATAACTGAGTTTGATGATTATTTTTGGACAACAATACAGAAGCCACATTCTCATTGAAACTCCCTGTAACAGCCATCATGGAGCCGTCCTTCACTGCACAAATCAATCGCCCTCCAACACCGTATCCTCTCGTTATTCAAACACAACAACTACCAATTCAGACACCGGCAACTACTACAAGCTCCTTGCTACAAAATCTTCCTAACTTTGCCTCGTTGTTTGCTTTGATTTATAGTGACTGAAAGCGTTAGAAGAGACAACTTCTCGGAACTCAACACACAAATCAATAAGCATAAGCGCTCTCCTCTATTCCTTGCCCGTGGATCAATATCTAGCAAATAAGAAGCAGAAGCAGTGGACCGTTGCTGTCCAATATGAAGTATACCGAATTCGAGAAGAGTCTAGTACTGCTAATCAACAATTCCTTGAGTCAATTGATGAAGGAATGAAGAAGATTATCAAAGATCAAGTCAAAAAGGAAGTTTCCAAACTTACTCCAAAAATCGAGAAGTTAGTTACCGATCAACTCGAGTCTGAGGTTCTGGTGCGATCATCAAAGGAAGGCCAACAAATCTTCATGCTGTAAGCAGCAAATCTATTCAACAACTAGAGCTGAAAAAGTCTTAAATTGACAAGATAAAGCTAACAACTCTCTCAACAGGACCAGACAATTCACAAGACAGCATCAACAAGTGCATTATATGATGCGTATGAAACCACAAAATCTTGTTTAGATACAAATGGCAAGTACGTCCAATTAAAAGACCTAGAGAGGGTGCAGATGATGAACAAGAACCGCTTCCGCAGAACCGACCGGGGGTCCAAAAGAAGAAAGGTCAAGAAAAGAACCCCGGCTCTACCAGTGCTCCAAGTGAAACGACAACCAAGACAGCGAGGAAAGTAGAACTACCAGAACAGGATCTAAGACGCACAATAAAATCTCTATGCCCATCTGCTCCGTAAAGAGAGAAGCTATTCAAACTACAGTTGTCTTTGAAGCACCTGCACACCAAGTTCGAAACAGGTGTTCATTAAGACCAAGACAGAAGAAGAGACCAACACCTTCCTGCCTGGTTTTCAACAACCTACACGACAACCTTCTCCTGATCATGCCTGGAATAATTTGGATCCTGCTGTTCATGAATCGGTCCAACCTTGGCTAAGCAAACTGGCACAAACAAGACCCCTCGAGAGTCGCGATAAACAACCGACTCTACTTTGACGACCCTCTGCTTTTGTGATGAATCGGATAAAATGTTCAAACTCTAACACCTGAATTGCTAGCAGGTCCAACATTGAGCTGATGAAAGGGCACTTGCAGAGATTGACTGAACTTGATATTTTGAGAGGAATCTACAAAGCCACAACGCAAAAAAATGACTGGATCAACCCTGAAGGACGCCAATATACACATGAACTGTGACAGCCACTACCGTTAGTTCCACATTCACAATGTCGACGTGTTTAAAACCATTCATCACTATCATCAATAACGACCTGGAGTTAACCTACGTGGGGTGTTCAAACGAAAGAACTCTACTATACAGTTACAAAGGACTACGGTGCAGATTACGGGCATCATTCAAAATGATAGAAGCTTAGTGCCTAAGTCAAATAGAGTCAAATGATAATGTCAAATAAATGGGGACACAATTGCCCTTTGGGGAATCTCGCATTGGGGCAAAAAGCAAAAAGACATTCTATGCAATTACGACCTCAGGGATCCAGCTCGAGACACTATTCAAAAAGACGAATCTTGAGCTGTCACAAAGGTTGAAAATAGTGCGCATGGGCATGACAATAAGCATCTTGACTGATTACAGTACGAAAGGATGATGACGTTCAATACACTTCAAAGAAGGCGACATCACAGACTAAGATCCAAGACATTGAAGAAGCTGCTTCTTCTCGTAACAAGGAAAACTGACAAATCTCAACGTTGAAGAACGTATTGCATTAATGTCTCCTAAAAGAATGTTAAACAAGAAGCGTTGTCATCCAGGAGCTGTGGAAGATCTTCAACTTGGGTAATGAAAAAGCTATCAAAAGAAACTCAAACCTCACAAATCCTGACACGTAACAGATCCAAGCTGAGAAGACAAACGCCTATACACCATACACCCGATCCAAGAGCAGATCATCTACTAGAACAAAGACAAAGAAGAACATATTGATGCGCATTGACGAACTACACAAGTTCCGCAATCTACTTAGAACGACGTTCGACTGCTCTAAATGACCGCCTCAAGGGAATTAGAATAGAGTATTTGCCACAGACTTTTTGGAGCCAACGGGACAAAGCAAACGCAAGAGCTATGATCCAGGCGATTGACAAGAGGCTAAAGATAAGGAGGATAATGAGGAGATTGGAAGATATTGTCGGTGGAGCGACCATACGGGGGTGAACTACGCTTCTACAAAAAGGACCCTAATATTTTATGCATATTAGTTCTCATTCTTAAAAAAAAAGGTCAATCCTCCATAAATACACACTTATCTTGTAATAAAGTTCATGATTAGAGGTAGACTTTTTGGTGTAACAATAAAGATGTGCTCGAGTACAAATTTATTCAAGAATTTCTTAGTAAATTCAAAATATTCAAATAATTGTACCACGGACATCATCTTAATAAACCCCTCAAATTGAGGGGGAGCAATAACATGTTCCAATCTGCTATCATATCTCATTTTATCCCTGAAACGGTAATCAATGATATCCAAAATATCAAGGGAATAACATATGGAACATGGTGAGAAAATGTGAATAAACCTGGACTTAATGAATACTTGACAGGAAGTGATCAAATAAAATGGACTCAATGCACTCCACACCTAGCATGTACTGACGAATAACGATGCCACAATGTTAAGGGGGACTTTTTAGTGTATAAGAAAACTCTCGAAAGTGTAAATCATTGATGTTATTATCAAACACTTAGATTGAAATTTCAATGTTTTTGAAAGATCGTGAAGAAATAACCAAAAGACAGACCATGTATCTTAATTTAAATGAAGATAATCAAGGCGGTTAGGCTTAGGTATTCAGATCCCATGATCCAGCCATAACGAGGGAATCTACCCAGGGATATCCCACTAGTTAGTGTAAAGTCCTTAGGTATGATTAAAAAGAAAAAAATAAGAATAAGGGAATCTGCCCCCCCCACGACATGAGATGGAGAGCTAACACTGGAACAAACCCAACAAGGTGGTTAGTTATGAAGTCCCGTATTCATTGAAGGGGTTAAGAAAGAAAAGAAAATAAGGATAAAAGGGTGAAAATAAAGAAGCCCTCCATACACATAGCAAAAAAAAAAATAAAAAAAAAAAAAAAAAAAAAAAAAAACAGAAACCGGGTCAATACATATGCTGTCAGAAACACTCAGTGTTGTCTGACATTGAAGACAGTCATGGACCCAGTGACACTATGCACAACCCCCTCCCAGCTACTCAAAGTCAGAAAGACTTTGTTTCAAAACTCACGGAGATACACTCATTTATCTATTGACTCTCTCACTCCGAAGTTAGTTGATATTGAAAAGGCGGCACTCAGATCAGCCTCCGATCACTAAAATCAATAGGAGTACTATTGATCTAGAGCCAAAAGAGTTCATCCCAATAAATCTCATTAGGACACTTGTCCAAATTATACTTGCTAAGTTACACATGTGGAATTACAAGATACATTTTTAAGAGTCTTCGCAATAACCTTGTGATTTGCAGAACTCAGAGTGATTCATTCACAAATGAAGAAGAAATCCCAGCTTGAGCCAACATCCAAACGAGCCCAAGGTAGGTAACTTGTGCGAATCTTTATGAATCTAAACTTTGTGACAACTGGAAGAAACGATGGTGCGAATCTATAATCAATCAAACTTGTTCCAGGAAAAGGATCAACGGTTGTTTAATGAATTTTTGAAATGATAAACCTCTCGGTGTATCACAAAAACAATTTTGGAAGTGATACACCGATTGATTTTATCAAATCATTTTCTATATCAATCGGTGAGATAGGTCACTCACAGGTCTCACTCTAATCGGCTGTCTGCTTTGAACGTTTTCCGATAATGAGAACCTGGCTGAGTACGATAATCTAATACTATTAATAGTGTTAGAATATATTCAATACTTCAGCTTGGAATCCTGTCAATGAGATTCATCTAAATTAAAATCTATCTACTGGATCACAGGTCGATCCTCACGGATCCGAATGTTCTCTCCAACCAAAACCTGGGCGAATGACAAAGCCATATTCGTACCCCCTGCTTTTTATTGCAAACTGTTTTTATGCAGGTTATTTTAAAATTTGTGGTGGAGGTTCCTGATTCCAGCTCTTCACAAGATCCAAACCACATGCCTCATAACCCGATGGGACAAATCATAAAGACCTCATGAAAGCTAAAACATGTTTCAAGACTTCCGCAACTCTGATACCACCCATCTTTCTCTAAAGTGACGAGTATGGTTTAAAGTATAAAGAAATATAAAAAATCAACAATAAAGCTATATTTCAAGAATGTATAATGAGCAAGTCGGTCCAGAAGTCGCAAGTACACAAGTTGGCAAAGTTACAAGATGGAGTAGAGATTGTGCTTGGTTATATCCTCCAGAAGCACAAGATCACAATGTCAAAATACAAGTTCAAGAACAAGCTCAATCCAAGAAGTCAATGATCACTACAACATATACACAGAGAAAGTCAAGAGTACGACGCTAAAGACTATAGGATAAAGCCATAGTATGCTAGTTTAAAGTTTGTAAATTGGAGTGACCACCCTAGGGGGAAGATAGGTTGGAAACACAAAAAGTGTCGGTCCACTTCCAAAGTTGTAACAGGTCTTAGCTCTAGTAGTACATGATTAGATTAGTAATCTAGTCCGGCCCAAGGTCCATGGGTGGCCCAACCAAGCCCATGGCCGGCCATGGTAGACTATTTATAGGCCCTCTCCTAGTCTTGGAGAGGGTTGGTTGTTCCATTTTTCCATACACTTCATTTTATACATTCATCCATTTTCCATCCTATTTCTCTCTAACATCACAACCCACATCTCACTCTTGTTCTTGGTTTGACTTAAGAATACAAGTTATCTTCTAGTTTGGTCATCACATTGGGGTTGAAATAATGGCCAGAATTAGGAGTCGTCTGCTCACAGTTTTTACACTTTCCCACAATAGGTATGAATCATCTGATAGAGGATTATTATTTCTTGGAGCGGTAAATTTGGTTGGGGTTCGACATCCTCTTTAGGTATATTTATAATGACAAAGTCCTTAACGATAGGATGTTTGGTGGAAGATTTGTGTGATTCGATCTGAATGGATTCCTTTTGGATAATTTTAAATTTACAAGACATTTTTATTAAATTTTTATTTAATTTATATATTAGACTTACTAGTTGTTTTCCGAAAGATAAGGGATTGGTATGTGCTTAATTACACATACCTTTTACCTTTAAAAACGAGCCTAAATGACCAAAAACGGACATAAAATGCCAAATATATGTGTGTTTTGCTAATTTTGATGTGCAGGTAACGGATAATAACTAAAGGACAAAAACAAAGCCAAAACCAACAAAACCGAGCACGAGAATGGAAAGGGTGTGTCAAAGTCAAAGTCAAAGTCAACTAGTCAAAAAGTCAAAGTTAAAAAGTCAACAAGTCAAAGACGAAGCCGAAAACAAAGAAATCTTAAATGGGCCAACCTGCACCCATTTAATGGGCCGGACCAGCCCATTATGCCTTTATTTATAACACTTATAATATTAAAAGTCCAAGTCCATTTTAAACTTACCCGGCCCAAATTATTTAACCAAGCCTAAAAGAACAATAACAGCCACCATATGCTGTTTAAGTCCTTTAACCCAATTAACCCCTTATACCCGTTCTGTTTTCTTTTACACAAACATCCTTAAGGACTAACACCATTTAACCTCTCAACACTTAACCTATTCATCACAATCCCTAACCACTAACTTTCTTCGTATAAAAATTAAACGCATAGTACTTTTCCCGCCTAATATGTTGTTCATCCATCCTCTCCACCTCGACTTCTACTCCTACAAACAGAACCATCCCTTTCCAACTAAACCCCAAACCATAAACCAACAAATCCACCTTGGCAATCCCCTAATTTTTCATTCATTAATGGGACAAAGACAAGAATCAAAGGTTCTGATTTCTCTACTTGGAGAACAAGATTTTTGGACGGCTATGATGATGATTTGAAGTCTCTCACACAAGAAACACACCCTTGAGCTCACTCACAGAAGTAGCACAAGGGAAGAACCCAAGACTTTTTTTCTTCTATAAATAGGGCCTTTGTAAGCCTTTAGGGCATCTAGTTAATTTACAGCTTATTGTAGTTTACTTTTTAGCTTATTGTCATTTCCTTTTCAAAGCCTTGTAATGTTTTTAGAGTTTAATGAAATTTAAGTTTTTAAAAAAATCATGTTTTTCTCTTTTATGCACTTCATGTTTTGAAAATGTTCTTATAAGCTCTTGTTTAAACTGTTTTCATAAAGCAATAAAAAACTGTTAAGCCATTAAGAAATTACATCAAAAAGTCACCCAAAAAAAATACCACAGCTTATTTTTTAGATGATAAGCCAAAAACGGATGGGCTTATGGACTTACCAGCTATCATAAAGATAAGCTAGAGCTTTTTTAGATAAGGCTCCCTTAAAAAGCATTTATTCTAACAATCCTTGTTTTGTGACAAAGGACAAGTTAAGCCATCATTTTTTCATTTCTACTTATTTAACTGTTCATTAGCATATTTTACTCTTATTCATGTCAGTAATGCTGTAACTTTGCTAATTTTATAGTCTTTGTTTCATTTGTTCAAGTATTTCCTAATCTGTCAAATTTTAGCTTAAGCTGCTTATTTGATTTTGATTATTTCTAGTACTTATTTCTTGTTAAAAAATGCTTAATCTTACTAATGATTATTTGGTCTTAGCTTTTTGTTCTTTAGATTTCAGTTTTTGAAGTTTAAATTTGGTTTTAAGATTTTAAAGGGGTGTTTAGGACAAGAGGGAAAATAGGTCAAAAGGAGTCTTAAAACTCTTTGGGTCACTTTGCCAACTTTAGCAAGCCTTTTTTGAGACAAATTTATCT
Organism: Tanacetum coccineum; assembly: GCA_026074375.1. NCBI lineage: Eukaryota > Viridiplantae > Streptophyta > Magnoliopsida > Asterales > Asteraceae > Tanacetum > Tanacetum coccineum. The sequence continues at coordinate 3,269 of BQNB010171044.1, read as the reverse complement.
GTTTTTAAAGGTTTTAAAGTTTAAAAGTGGGTTTTTAGGTTTTGTCTATAAGATACTTAAATCTGTGGTTTCAAAGCAGGTTATAATAGCTTATTTGATAAGGACCTCGAAAACAGCTTATGAGTATTGGTTTGTGTTGTTTATGCTTTCTAAATGCAATAGGCTGAGTGTTGCTTAAGTTTCTTTTGTCACTTGTATTTTGGTATAAAATCTGTCCAAGTTCATTTCAAGTAGTAAAAAGTCCACTTTTCAATCTTAAAATTAGAGTAGTTAAAATTAGTTTTAGGTTCTGAATTTGTTTGCATAAGTAGTTTATAGTATGTACTTTATCTGTTTTAGCTTAATTTGTACTTTGAAAACATATTTTTAACTAAGCATAAATTTAAAGGCTACACAAGCATTATTGTCCATTTATAAATCTTTATAAAAAAACCAAAGTCAATAAAATTAGCTTTATCATAATCCTTTATCAAAGGCTTATATGAATTATCAAAAATGATATTTTCCTTTCGTTGATTCCATGTAGCTTAAGAAGACAACGCTTTACAGTGCTAAAGCCTTAATTCATAAGGATATCCATAAGTACTTAAAAATAAGCTCAAAAAGTGCCATATAGTTGTTTTGGTTCTCATTTTTGGCCAAAAAGCTTATTTGTTTTTCTGAGCTTATTGGCTTATTGGACTTGCTTATTTTTCTTTTTCTTTAACTTGTTAAACCCAAAAAGCCAAAACAGTTTAGGTTTTAAGCCTCTTTAGCTTTTAAGTAGACTGTCATCTTTTAGAGCTTATTTCTAGCTTATGTATAGGTTTTTATAAAAAGTCACATCACAAAAATTGCTTATTTTTAGGTCTTAAAGCTTTTCCATAAAAAAAATTTCAAAATAAAAACATTGAGAAAGTGGGAAGCCTAAGGTAAGCCAAGGCTCGAACCCTGGACCTCTACCACCCTCAACCAACATTTTAACACACACCTTTGCTACCAAACGTGCCCTTGGGACTTATCTGTTGTAGCTTGCACCTTTTATTCTTTTATCCTTTTTTAGCCATTTTGCATTTCAGCCCAATTGTGCTTATTTCCAGCTTATTTATAAGTTGTTTTCCAAAATTGTTATTTTTCTTGCATTCTATATAGCTTAAAGAATTTTTCTTGCATTCTTTTATCATTTAGGATTGTTAAAAATTAAATTTGCTTTTGTAGGGTTAAAATTTTAGAATTTAGTTTTTTAAAGAACGGGTTTTGATATTCTCCGGTTATCGTATTTTAATTAGTGGTTTAAACCCTTTATTTGCTTTCGTTTTATAGCGAGCCTTTACTTGTTTTAAGCATATTATAGGTAGAAATAGATAACCAAATCCAATTTAGTGATATATACAGCATTAATCCACAAACGTTAACTCGATTTCCATTCACAAAACCTCCGCCGGGACACGACCACGGGAAGGTTTATTAGGATGTTGCTTTGGGTACAAAGTAATTTCCCTTCAAAAGCCTCTATGAATCCTTATCATTGATATTTTTGAATAATTATCTATATATTATATAATTTATTATTTAAAATGAATATTTGGTATATAGTTAAAGGAGTTATTTTAAAACGTGCACTTATTTTAGGCGCCGCTGCTGGGTAGTAGTAAAACATTAACGAGTTTCGTTTGAAGATATAGTGTTTGAAACCCTTTCCTCCGTGAAGTTATGCGTTATCAATTTTGAATATTTATTTTTCAAGTAATTGTTGAATATAAAGTAATCACAAATACCAAAAAGAAAAATCGAAAAAAACAAAACAACCGTTGTGTACTTGTGATTTCGGCTCACCTTAGATTACAAACTACCAGAGTGATGTATAAGGAGGTCATCCTACGAACTATTGACCCGAAAGAGAAGGTTTTTTAATAGCTTCGCGCTTACCCGCTCCTCCGTATTTTTGTTTTTGTTGCGTTTTTCTAGAGAGCTACCGTACCCATGTTACGATTTTCGTTACCGAAAATATTTTTCTTTCTTATTATTTTGCTATAAATAAAATTCGTCCCTCAATCCACTTAATGTTTAATTCTTATCTTCTTTACCCTCTCATCCGTTTAATTCTTCGACACGTCTTCGTATAACCAACGTGAATGTGGTGGGGTTGAGAAACATGTGTATGATTTTATTGTATACTATGCTCATGCCAACGGTGCGGTTGCCATTTTAATTGATGAATTTTATAGTCGCAAATGTTACATATGGGCATGGAAAACCAATGATATGTAGCATCATTACTTTTTGAACGAAACCTCCCAAGTTTCTCCTTACACCCCATACACTATCAACCAATCTTGTGTGAATTTTACGGGAACGATGCTCGTTATGGTCACTATTGTACTCCACAAGTTCTGATTATCTCTAATCCAGAACCATGCTACAATCAAAACTATGATGAGTTCCCACAAACTTTACCAAGTTTTCAACAACAAATTCTTTGTTGTGAAAATTACGGGGGGTCCTCATACGACTTTTGAATGTCAACTGATGAATTCTAATTCTTTTGGTTTTGACCAAATTCAACCCCCGCAATTTCCCGTCATTCATCAACCTCCTCAAGAAATAAGTGAGAAAATTTTGCAAGCTAAAGAAGACTTAATGATTTCTATTGAAACCTTTTTAAAGAAATTTAATCATATTTCTTTTAGGGAAACACCAAAGGTTTGAATGTAAGCTTGGGACAAATTTCTTGAAATTAAGCATGCTCAATCCGAGGAGGTACAAGAATTGCTTAGCAAACTTCTTCAAGATTTGCAAAGTATAAACGAGGAGTTGGCAGAATATATTACTACTCCAAGTTGGAATTTGCCTACCTCATCTTATGATGATAACGACGATGAGTATTCTTTTGCAACACAAGAATATCTCATGACATGTTCTACCGTAATCACACCCGATTCACCAAAAACGAACTCTCCTATAATGGAGGATGAGCATCTCGACACTATTCTGGAAACGGAATCGGACCCCTTGTCCATACCCCAAGTGAATCCGATGGTATATCCAAAGGTGAATGTGATTTGCCCGTTTGTGATGATTCTTCTCCGAAAAAGGATGAGGTGTTAGATGATATCATTGCAATTCTACCAAGAAATGGTAATGATCATTTTAATGCCAAATCTAGTCCAAGTAAATCCATGCTTAATCGTGATAACGTGATATCTTCTCCAAAGATTGATCTCCTTATCGAGGAGTTCAGCGGTGAACTCGCTCTTCTTGCTCTAATTCCACCGGGAAATGTTGAAGCC
>BQNB010171042.1:0-13041 GCA_026074375.1 Tanacetum coccineum | reverse complement strand
TTTTCTTTTTCGTTTGATTCTTGACAGTGTGACATATAGCTGCCCGTTTGAGAAAACATTGTATTAATCAATTGATAACTGTTAAACCTAAGCCATCTAACACGGAATGAATGAATGAATGTTATTAGGATTTTGAGAAAGCCAAACAGATTTAAAACTTGCATGATTATATTCTCAATAGTAAACTCAGAGAGAGCAAGGTAATTCAAGGACGACGCCTTAAAACAGTGAGTCATATAAATGCGTATCAACAAAACGATGATATATATAGTCCTGCTGATATCGTCATCCATCGGTTTATCCATTATGCATAAAAGAGCGACATGAAACCACGTTTCAAGTTAGCTTTTGAAATAGGAACGCTAGAGTGATGCACCTAAACTTTCCAAACTAACGTCGTGTTTGTATCCTAGATTATATATCCTAACTTTTGTTGTTCCTAAAGGCTATAACTAGATAATCTTCATGAGCTCATATGATTAGCATCGTATATTGCATTCTGACATCTGGAACAGCATATACAACATCAAGATTAAAGTAATTATGGAATAAAAATGGATTAAGTGAGTTGATACATGATGATTAGTGAGTAATGATTAGGAATTAAATGAAGATCGGACCCAAATATGATGGTGTTCTTCTTGTTGTTGACGATGGGAACTGTCATTTTACCTGCAAGACCAACCCCTCGTATGATTATTTGTGCGAGACTTTGTGGAGTGGCATAGTATGCCTTGACCATAATTCCATATCATATCTAAAACTTACCATTTCCCCAGGTCCGGGTGTTTGTCATCAGGAAATAGATCAAGAATGATCATTTTCCCGTATGCAATTGAATGCAAGAGTTCCTGTTATACAAATAAATTTAGAGACTCTTTCACCACAAACATAGGAAACAATTAAAAAGTCGCATAATTTCATTTGTGGCGGCTTGCACAATGCTGAGTCTAAATTAAGAACCAAGTTAAATTGATGAGCAATGCCAATGTGTATGATTATTGAAAGATATTATAACAGGTGAAAACGATGACTACATAAGCAAAAACTAACCATACCCATCTAGCCAATGCAGAATGGTGAAGTATTTTCCACAAATGAGGGGAAGGAAATTAAGAAAAGCAAAAGAAGAAGTGAGCTATAAAATAACAACAGGTAGCGTGCGCAACATTAATACAGACATACAGTTTTGTACCACAATTAAATCGTTACTAATCATATATAGCGTTAAAAACTTAATTAACATGTCAAACATAAAACCAAGAGGGTTGATAAACATATATAGTATTCAAAACTAAATTGTTGTATGTAACGTTGGATGTTCAGTCCATAATTTGCAACCCAAGAGTGCCTAAAATATTAAATCTTAAATTATTATATTTTAAAAGCGACAGTATATAAACTATTAAACACAACAGTGATACGATACATATAATATGTAAATCATAAAAGCAATAGCATAGTTCACAAGATTGAATAAACAAAGAACGAATATGTGGTGCATCAAACAACAGTTCGAAAACTATACGTGTCAAGTCAAAAGCAAATCAAAACACAAGTTAAAAGCAAATACATATGTGTCATCTTTATGATTTATAAGCGTAACAAAGCACAGACTATGATAATTAAACCACATAATTATCATATTAAATTATTGGATGAGTATGTATCAACGAACAATGCATGTCGAATGGTGTGAAGGGTAGAACACATACCGGTGCGAGACAAGAGAAAACAAAAACAAATACAATACCTTAGAGCGTGTTGATAACGTGTTGTGAACACTAAGCTTGGAAGAATGAAAAGTGTTATTAATCAATTGACCAATAGGTCTATATATAGACACAAAGAGATAATGCTTGAGTTATAAGATGCATATCTTCTAGTTAGACATAAACTCTAACTCATATTATGAGATAAGTCCACATATAATTATCCATAACAGGGCTTTCATATTTTGTCTATATAATGTACTCGATATTCTTTTTTCATGAGATATACACAATTCAATATATTGTGGCAAATTTAAAGATCTCATTCGAACCAAAATCACACAAACAACAATGAAAACTAAAATCCCTCTTAAACCCACTTCAACCCTTGTTTTACTATTAATTTTCCACAATCTAATCTGGGTATCTCTTTGCTCTGATCATGACCCAATTGCACTTGAAGGTACCAATTTATGCTTATTTTTATAAAATCTTTAATGGGTATTTGTTAATTTTTAGCAAAATTGATTAAATATTTTATTATTTAGCAAAATTTGTAGATGTAAGGATTTTGTTTAGTTTTGTGAACTATCAAGTATCAAGTACTGATAATATTTACATGCCGAGATGGCCTAGCCAACAAATAAAGCTTGTAATAATAATCCCGGCAATGAAGTGGAAAAGTGTCATGCTTCCTTATTTTGACCTGGAACACTTTGGTGAAACAAATACAAAAGAAGTAAAAAAAATCCGGTCTGTTTCAGAGCATACACATAAAAGGGACATGTAATTCATGTGTATGTTTGAATTCTGCACAAAAACAGACCGCTATATATCTCCCATTAGATCAGACACAGAATAGCAAGAAAAGAGTGATCGATTTAGAAATGAAATAACACATTGAATTCAATTATATACCAAATTACCACCGGTGCGTCTTTGACGCTACAAGTATAAGGCTCTTTACCACAACGCCATCAATACATCTATGCATAGAAACATACGAAAGGATAGAGGACACAAAAGGCAATAGAACACAAAGCCATCAGATATCATACTCTCTTCGGCGACTTAAGCTACTTTGATCAATATAGGAAAAACTAATTCACTGGAAAGCGTTTTAGAGATATATATGAAAATACAAGCAGATGGACAAATTCATAGAAACTTCCTATCAGATATTGAGCAATTTTCATAAATAGAAATCAAACAAAAACCAAAAGTATCACGCAAAAAGTAGGAACACATACGCAAAAACCAAATCGCAAAACTGAAATAAGTAAAAGGCAAACCATACAGAGGTTTAAATATAAGTGAAAAGGGTAAAAGAGAACCATTACCTTGAAAATACGCAAGGGGACGAGGAACAAGTGATAAGGTGAATCATATTCACACCTCTAATTGAAAATATGCCAAGCTTAAACGACGAACTAATGCCTAACCAGATTCAAAGACGGACCAACTGAAGGCCATGTGGCAAATTTACACCCTACACTCCCAATTTTTCACCAAATCAGAGTTAATAATTTTCAGTAGATAAAGTAACGGTAATAAGGTAAACACTTAGCAATGGTAGTTCAAGTCATAGATACACAGCATCATTAACCCCAAAACAATATGATTCTTTAATGTCATGTGCTGATACAATTAATATTAAAAACACGTCCTTGTTTCTGAACTTGATGATTGAGGGTGAGAATGACATCCCTGCTTTGTTCTTGAAGAAAAATGTGTTCCTGATTAATGTCTACACAGAGAGGAAAGGTAGTTCCGTAGGTGAATCAGGTGATGTCAGCTGCATGTTTGATCCTAAAGTGAAGGCACAGATTCTCGTAAGAACCGGAATCGGAACATGATGATGGGTGAGGGCAAAAGCATGTGGTGGCACGTGGACAATCTTTTTCGTGCTTGATCTTTTCATTGTAAGGCTTTGTCTCTTCATAACCATATTTAGCATATTTGCATGATATTTTACCGATTGATTCGATGACCTTCTCAAGACCTCGACAACGGATATAGTTGTAACCGTAACATGAACAGATACTCTTGAGCTTGGAGCAGCATGAGGAGCATGCTGGATGGGCATTTTTGCACTACAATTCCATATATCAAATATCAAGTTCACATGCATAGACAAGCTATATGCCCTTGATTTACTGTATAAAATTTTCTAAACATATAATATGAAGATAAGAATGATAAATAAAATACCTGGAAGACAAGAGTCCACAATGGCTCGAGACAAATAGAGCAATCCAATACGTAGGGTTCGTTCAGCACCACCTTTAGAACTTTATGTGCATCACGATCATGCAACCCAAGATCATCTTTAATTATGCAGACAGACAGAGAGAATCCCATTGTCACCTGCAAACGCAGATGGGACTTCTTAATAAAATTATGTTTTGCAAATGTGTGTGTACCTCTGGTACAAACTTCATTGTAACATATGTCTCCATATCCATGCTTTGGGCAGTCAAATGATATAGAAGCATATCTTTCAACGTGCTTAGGCCGACACAATCAACATAGAAAGCTCGTCCATGTTGTTGAACTTCCTGATGGAGGATGAATACGACACTTTCGTGTCTGTCTTGAAGAAAGATTTGCTTTTGATTGACTTCTACAGAAACCGATAAGGTGGTGTTGTAGGTGAAGTGTGAACCCAAGCCTACTAAAATTAACATGTTTTTCTCTGAGCCCGTTTTGACCCATAACCCACCCGTATCAATTTGTTGAAACTGTACATGGAAAAAACTCTTTTGTTAAAGCTGATTATTCACTTTCACTATTCCGTAACACATAATTAATCTCATAACGCAATGCCAAACACCCCTACAAAGCTAAAATGTTTTGTAATTATACATTTATTGGAATAATCAGTTTTCAAAAGCAGGTTCTTAACTAACTCTTCAAATCTGATTAACTTTTACCCTTAATTATCAAAGAACATAATTGTTTTTACCCAAACACTTAAAACTGAAACCGTATCAATTTAGTGCAATAGTGCTCATACGCGTCTAAATAACTTATCTTTCATATGAAAAGAAACAAAAGACTTGTATTGGTATTATAAACACTGAAATTAAATGAAACTTTGTGCATGCATACCTTTGCTAAACCAAGCAAGACTCGACATGCTAGAGCACGAAGACAGTCGAGTTCCCGTTGTGCAATTTAAATGTTTTTACCTCAGGATCAACGTAACCAACACCATGAGCTGACTGCTTTACCTAAACGATCATTGCTCACAGTAGCGCTTACATATTAAAGCAAATCATGCATGTGTCGGTGTCGGTCAACGGTGGAGCCTAATATAAGAGGAGTTAGTTATACAATATAGACTGAAAAATATAGAGATCATATAAAGCGTGTTAGAAAAATTCAAGAGAAACACCTTATGGACCGGGCCACATGAGCCTAAAAAAAACTAAAAACTAATAACCATTACAGGTACATATATCCTTGACAGATAGTAAAAAAATGGCAAAAAAAACACCCCTTGTTATAATGCTATTAATGATATTGATTAAGTTGATTTTTTTGCAATACTCACATCATTCAAGTGGCCGTCATGGGTATCTCCTACAACGTGTAAAGTTTCGAGTATAGTACCCGTTGAGCCTCCGATAAGTAAGATCTGCATGAGTATATCTTCAATATCTATACAAAAATTTAAAATAACGAATTTGAGTTTGATTGGTAGATGGATATGAATATGGAGTATATCAGGGAGGATTCACGAATTTGAGTTTGATTGGTAGATGGATATGAATATGGAGTATATCAAGTTGTGTTTGAAAGAATTTAGGATTAAGGAATTTTAGTTGGATAAAGATGAGGATTTGCAGGATGCGTATGAGGGTTTACAGGATGCCAATATAGAGTATATCAGGATGTGTTTGTAAGACTATAGGATGAAGGAAGCGTTTCTAAGCTATCCACGTGGCTTTTTATCTTACGTGTCTCTTTCTCCCCAAACTTCTCCCCTGTTACAAGTTCTAATTCATTCATTCCATCCTACTATACTAAAAACTGAAATTGGCAGTTTTAAAACCGTCAATTAATTACATTTCATAGTGAATATCTCCCTATCTTACTTTCGAAGCCCTAATTCAGTCATTTCCTCCCCCATTATCCCAAAACTAAATTTGGCAGTTCCAGTTAGTTCAAAAACGTCTTTAACTCACACTTCAAACATCAGTTCATTAGTTCTTCGAAACATCTTTGAAAAATTCAGGTAACTTTACATATTTACAATTAATTGGTTATGTTATCACATTCGTTTTTACATTTAATTTGTTAATGTAATTACACTGTAAGAAGATGCACATAAAGTGTTTGTTGAAATGACAGACTCAATTGTAGCTTTGCATACATATCTGATTGGTTCATTTTATGGATTGAATTATGTCCCATGTAATTTCTATAAAATTATGTGTAGTGAAAGATGGCTGCTTTCAGAAAAGGAGTTGAAGCAGAGACAAGTGGAAGAATAGATGAGTAAGTTACATTTTTCTTCTAAAGAAATCTGAACTTAAGTGGTTTTGACGTAATCACATAAATGATTATGATTTTGTATGATCTTCTAAATGTTCAAAGACGTGGGCATTTTGTGACATTTATTTATAGATTGGTTGATTTAGGTTATGCTAATATTGGTTAAAGAATATATAATGTTCGATGATAAGCAAATGGTAGTATTGTTGTCTATTTTGGATTAACATTGACATGATTTAAGGTCATGGATATCACAGATTCAGGGTCAATGTAGGCTTTTGTTGTTAAGAAAGGGTTATTCATGTAGTTCCTTACACTCTAATGCTTTTACAAATACGGGAAATTTAGACCATGAATCTATAATGCGTCATTTTCACGTATGTTTACTCTGTAATGGGTCAAATTTGGTAAATTCATGAAATTAGCTCCAAAGCCAGTGAAGGAAAATGGTCCGATAGTTTGAAATGGTCAAACGGTCAAGAATTCCGGAAGTGTTTTTAATGCATAAAACCTCCTAAAGCAGTTTAAAAAAACCTTATATGATGAACACTAATTTTTGTTTAACATTACTGAAGCACTCATATTCGTTTAAAATAAAAGAAATATATGCTTGAGTTCGTCCATTATAACATGCACAAAAAATTACCAGCTTTTATATAAGCAAGTTTCAACTCATTTGCAACTCGGCCGACCCATGTAATTTACATTATCTACTTTTTAAGGTTGAGTATTGTGTTGTATCGAGTGGTAGGGACATTACTTTGAAGTTTGAACCTATGATGAAAACAGATTTAAGTCGGAACTCAAACCGCTTACTCTTAAGCTTTGTCGACTTTCTTGCTCTTAGAGTTGGACCTGAGCTAGAAAACATACTTAAATATGTTGAGCCAGTTTGCAAAGGGGTGACATTGTGTATAGTCCTAATAATTCTTTTGATTATATATTATGATTCTTATACTCATTTTGGATAATTTTGTCATGTTATACGTAATTTGTATGTTATTGTGGTCCATGTATGTTCAACTCTTCTCATCGCTTGTATTGAGGTATGCTTCTAATAACCCTCCATCTTTCATATAGCAAAATCTACTAAAATATAAACAAAAACGCAGATCAGTACCTAACTAGAATAGCAATAAGCCAAAAGCTCAAAATCTGTTGTATTGAATTAAATCTCTTTAGTACTTTTTATTCAAAACTTTAAATTATTGTTGAAGATATATAAAATTTATAATCGTATTTAACACAATCGTATCCGGTGGACTAGGTACTAAAGTCCAAGTTTTGTTTTTAATAAGCGTAGTATATTCATCACGCATAGCATTTTTGCCAGTTTGGATCATTAAACGCATCACGATAAGATTTTGGTAAATGAGAGATCGAAGACACGTGTAAATTAAGACGCTCAGTAGGACGGTTAGTCCCGACACGAAAACGCGTAACCATGGGGTGAACCGAGTCAGAGTTTGGGTTAACCGGGGGGTTTTGGATAATAGCGGGTGCATGTTGGTCTAAAACCGTTGTGGCTTGGTGCGGAACAGCCGTAGGTGAGAATTGAAGTTGAACTGGTGTATGTTGGGCCATGGGGGATGGCTGTTGGACTGGTGAATGGATTTGGGCTGAAGATGGGGAAGCAGGTGTTGGTGGGGCCACGGTAGGGGACTGTTGGGTTGCGGGTTCGGTTGGATGTTGTTGGTGTGGTAATGGATCAGTTTGTCCAATACTTGGTGTGGTAAGGGTAGGATTTGAAACAGTATGGTGTAGATCAAAGGTATCTTCTAAAAAGGTATAAGCGGAAGTGGATTTGGGTATGGTGGAGCCATAAGGAAACACGGTTTCATCAAAAGTGACATGACGTGAAATAATTATTTTGTTGGTGTGTAGGTCAAGGCAACGATACCCTCTGTGAGAAGAGGCATATCCCAAAAAAATGGAAGGTGTTGCACGTGGTTCAAGTTTGTTAGATGGATAAAGGTAAGGGTAACATAAACATTTAAAAATGCGTAAAAGGGTATAGTTGGGATCTTTGCCATATAAATAGGTGTAGGGAATGTCATTAGCAATAGCAGTTGAAGGCAAGGTATTTAGTAATTGTATGGCCATATTAAGAGCTTCGACCCAAAAAGTTGGTGGAAGGTGTGCTTGGAAAAGGAGGGTGCGAATGAGGTTATTAATTGTACGAACCATTCGTTCAGACTTCCCATTCTGTTGAGAGGTTTGGGGACATGAAAAGCGGAATTGAATTCCATTTTGGGCAAAAAGGGTATGTAGGCGACGGTTGTCGAATTCACCACCATGATCACATTGGAATGACTTGATTTCACACTTAAATTGAGTGCGAACATAATTACAAAATAACACGAATTTGGACATAACACCAGATTTATTAACCAAAGGATAAACCCAAACAAACTGAGAATAATGATCTAAAAACAAGACATAATATTTAAAACCTGAAAGACTCGGAATGGGTGAAGTCCACACATCCGAATGAATAATATCAAAACAAGAACTAATCACAGTACTGGAGCTAACAAACGGAAGCCTCACGTGTTTGCCAAGCTGACAAGCATGACACGGGAGGCTTCTCTTTATTATACGAAATAAAATTAGAAGAAACAAGACGACGCAGCACTTCACCCCCTGGGTGTCCAAGGCGTTGATGCCACGTATGTTGACTAACACTTCTATTATATTTAATTTGTTGAGTGTATTTATCGCAACAATTTTAATCAATTATCGTCTTGGGTACTGATGACGTATAATAGGTTTACCAGGCCTCTAGGCCTAAACCGTATTTTCGTAATGGGCTCCAAGCCCAACTAAAGCAAACTAAAATATGATGGGCCAAGATTAAGCCCAGTCCCGTGCTGGTACGGCCCGGAAGAGTTAAGCCGGACGTGACAGACCTTCCGCGGACCGAGAAACATCCGCGGAAGGGAACCCACATCCGCAAGAACACGATTACCGCGGACCCTTGCCAGACAGGGGGCCCACTTCGGCCCACTAACAGATATGAGCGAAATATTAGGAAAACCTAGTATTGGGCTCACCTATAAAAAGGGGTGTTCTGACACCCCACGAGGTATGATTTTCTGACCACATTTCACACACATATACTCTTACATTCTCTGACAAAAATATGAATACTTACTCTCACGCCGGAGTCTAATCGTGGGGTCCGTCCTCACGGTAAGACTAACGGTTTACCTTTAATTGTGCAGGAGATCACTACATCACTTGGCTTAGTACAAGATCCCATTCACTGGCTCAGCCCAATAACCATCTCAGATCCACTATATTCAACCCGTAACATATTTTGTACTAACAAGTTGGCGCCATCCGTGGGACCCGAATACAACCGCGTTCTACGAAAATACTCACCATGAGCAATCATGAACAATCCGCTCCTAGCCAGCCCACGTCCGCCGTGCGGAATACAGTTGGGAGAGGAAAAGAGCCAACACTACAGGACCGAGGTGGGCCTGCGTCCGACGCAGCCCTCCGGGAGTATTGTGACAAAAATTACAACCAATTGCTCCCAATCATAGCGGAGAAATTCAACAAAGAGAAAGAGAAAAACGAAAAACTGAAAGAAGTAAAAGCCCGACTTAACTTCGGCGGATCTACCAGAACGTCACGATATTCTGAGTCAAGGACGATGAGTACCAAGGAATATGAGAAGAGGTATAGATCTAGGCGCTCGCGCAGCCCAAGACCTAGCCCTAGTGTGTTCTCAAGACTCAAACGTGACCGATCAAGATCGCCAAAACCAAAAGAAAAAGAAGGAGGTGTGTTCAAAAGGTTGGGAAGTAAGGGAAGGAGTGTGTCCGCATGCTCCGATAGCCACAACCAACCCTCCTACTCGAGATATACAGGCGCACTCTCGAAAAGTAAAGACATCGGCAGGGAGGAGGATGATTTGTCCCAGCCATGGGTATGTGAAGAGGTGGATCCTTTTACACCTAGAATCCGCTACTTCGATTTCCCAAAAACAAGAATGCCGAGTCATGTTAAGACATATGATGGGAGTGAAGATCCAGAAGATCACTTGAAAAATTTTCAGACAGCCGCAAAAACAGAACGGTGGGCTATGCCAACCTGGTGCCACATGTTTAACTCTACGTTGACAGGAAACGCGAGAGTATGGTTTGATGACCTCCCAGCCGAATCAATAGACATCTATGATGATCTGAAGAAAGCTTTCCTAGAAAACTACCTTCAGCAGAAAAAATGCATCAAAGATCCCATAGAGCTCCACAACATCAAACAGCGGGATGGAGAGTCCACGGAAGATTTTGTGAGAAGATACAAGCTGGAAAGCAGGGACGTTAAGGGGGCACCAGAATGTATGCGGATCTCCGAATTCGTGCATGGAATCACAAACCCTAAACTCATTAAACGCCTGCATGACAAAATCCCAAAAACGGTTGACGAAATGATGAGAGTGACCACATCTTTCCTCAGAGGAGAGGTGGCAGCTTCGAATCACGAACGGAAAAAGTCATTTCCTCCATGGAAACAACAGGAAAGTGGTCATAGACAGAATTTCAAGAAAGGAGGCTTCCGGAACCAGCAGAGACCGGAAAGAAAGCAAGATCGATTCACGCTCCTCACAAAAACACCCAAAGAAATTTTCGCCTTAGAAAAGGGAAAATTCAAGACTCCGCCACCAATGACAACCCCGGTTGAGAAACGAAATCACGCTAAGTTCTGTGAATTTCATGGAGAAGTAGGGCATACCACGGATGAATGTATGCACCTAAAGAAGCAAATAGAAGAGATGCTCAAGGCAGGAAAGCTGTCGCACCTAATCAAAGAGATCAAACAGAACAGTGGGAAGGAACAATCCAAAGCGGCAAAGAAAGGGGAAACTTCTGGGAAGGACAAAGCACTAGCCATCCTAATGGTTCAACCCTGGGAAAGAGTAGCCAGGCAGAAGATCACGCAAAGCTTTTCTCCAAACACAGAAATATTTTTCCCACCCCTGGGTGAGGATGAAGGAACAGAAGGTCCGATGATCATTGAGGCGGAAATAGGAGGCCACTGCATACACCGCATGTATGTGGATGGCGGATCAGCCTCAGAAATATTATATGAACACTGCTTCAGCCGACTCCGTCCAGAAGTCAAGAACCAGTTGGTGCCGGCCACCACCCCTTTGATTGGGTTCAGCGGTGAAATAATATGGCCAATAGGGCAAATACAACTACCGGTAACAATTGGAGACGAGGAGCATTCCGCTTCAACTTTGATGAATTTTGTAGTCGTAAGGTCACCATCCCCATACAATGGGATTATTGGAAGGCCGGGGGTCAGGAAGTTGCAAGCGGTTCCGTCAACAGTTCACGGAATGCTAAAGATCCCGGTAGAAGGAGGGGTAATCACTTTAAAAAGCAGCAGGTTGGTGCCGCTGGAGTGTGCGATGGTCTCCGGACCTGAGAGGACCCTCCCGGCCAACAAACCAATGGTGGAAGAAAGGATCAAAGTGGCAATCAACCCAGAATATCTGGAGCAAACAGTAATGATTGGCTCCACTCTCACAGAAGAAGGTCGCAACAAGTTGTGCGACCTGCTCCAACGAAACTTGGATATTTTCGCCTGGAAGCCCGCGGACATGACTGGCGTCCCACGACATATTGCAGAGCACCGCTTGAACGTACGGAAGGGATGTTCTCCAGTCAGACAAAAGAAAAGAGGACAAGCGGCCGACAGAAACCAGGCAATACAAGAGGAAGTAGGAAAACTAGTAGAAGCAGGAATCATGAGGGAAGTGCATTACCATGACTGGTTATCAAACCCAGTAATGGTAAAGAAGCATGACAACAGTTGGAGGATGTGTGTAGACTTCAAAGACCTAAATAAAGCATGTCCAAAAGATGGTTATCCGCTACCAGAAATAGACTGGAAAGTCGAATCCCTGTGTGGATTCCCTTTCAAATGCTTCTTGGACGCGTATAAAGGCTATCACCAAATACAAATGGCAAAAGAAGATGAGGAAAAAACAGCTTTCATTACGAGCCAAGGAATATTTTGCTACACAAAGATGCCTTTTGGCCTGCGGAATGCCGGAGCCACCTACCAGCGTTTGGTGGACAAAGCATTCCATAAACAGATCGGCAGAAACCTCGAAGTGTATGTAGATGACCTTGTTATCAAGAGCCGCACAGAGAATGAGATAGTCAGAGATATGGAAGAAACTTTCCAAACTCTAAGAGAAATTAACATGAAGCTGAATCCTAAAAAGTGTACCTTTGGGATAGAAGAAGGAATGTTTTTAGGGTACAAAGTTAGCACCAGGGGGTTGAAAGTATGTCCGGACAAGGTAGATGCTGTTTTAAGTCTTCCATCCCCAAAGTGCTTAAAGGATGTTCAAAAATTAAATGGAAAACTCGCAAACCTGAACCGGTTCTTAGCCAAGTCAGCAGAGAAATCATTACCATTCTTTAAAACTTTGAAACTCGGGTCGGGTTAAGGGTTAACAACCACTGGGTGCGTTTGGTTTAACTATGGCAGCTAGGCTGCGTTTGGTGTAGTAGAAAACGAACCAGGGTGTGTTTGGTTTTATTATACACGCACAAGGGTGCGTTTGGCTGTCCATCAGCCGGGGTGCGTCGAGTTGTGGGATGACACCGAAATAAAGTGAGTTTAGTTAACACGAAGATATATAACTTGTTTCATTTAATCGATTTATATAAGATGTGATGAAAAATATTATAAATTGCGCGGTCTAGTTAAAATATGAAATTAATATTGAAACGGGACTTATATTGATATATAAGCGATATTAGATATATTTTAGACGAGAATTGGACTAAAAATGGACTTT
>BQNB010171040.1:0-13612 GCA_026074375.1 Tanacetum coccineum | reverse complement strand
GCTAAGGCAAGCAAAGAACGCCTTGATGTAGTAAAATCACTCATGGCTTGTAAACCAAAACCTGGAACCTCTATATGTGCTTTGATAGGTTGGAATCATTGAACATGGTGTTCGATGCTGAACTTTCCATCAACATAATCCTATCCGGTCTGCCAGCTGATTACAATCAGTTTGTGCTCTCGTATCAAATGAACAAGAAAGAGACCTCAATAATGGAACTTCATAGCTTATTGCAAACCGCTGAGCAAAGGATCAAGAAAAGTGACGTGCCCTCTACTTCAGCAGCTCCCGTGTTGACTGTTGATCACAATGCAAAGAAAAGAAAGACTTCTCATTCTAACTAGAAAAGAAAGGCCACACAAGGAAAGTCTGATTGTGGGTCTAAGAGAAAGGTTGAATATGAGATTGCACCTACAAGTGATCCAAAGGAAGCAGTGTGCTTCTACTGCACATAAAGGGGCATTGGAAGCATAGCTGCCCAAAGTACCTGAAGGACCTTAAAGACGAAAAGGTCAAAAAGGGTGTTCACTCAGGTATGTATATGATCGAACTCCACAATACTACAACTTCAGATTCGTGGGTCTTGGATACAGGGTGTGGTACTCACATTTGCGCTATTTTACAGGGTCTAAAGGAAAATCACACCTGTGACAAGGATTGGAAAGTTCGAGCTTATGCCGAAGTCTGAAGTTAGGATAAATTTAAATAATTGCTGTTATTCGTAAAAAATGACAAGAAACATTATTTCATTTCATGCTTTGTTTAAGGATGGTTATCAATTTTCATTTGATAATGAGAATGGAGATATTTCGGTTTATTCAAATGGTTGTTTTATGTTTAAAGCTTCTCCTTGCAAAGGCATATATGAAACTGTTGAATGTATTAGTAATGATGGAAATATGATTTTAAATGTTGGTTCGTCTAATGAGCTTGATAAATCAAAAGTATGGCACTCTCGTCTTAGGCACATAAACAAGAAACGTATCGCCCAACTCTAAAAGGATGGAGTGTTGGAATCGTTCAACTTCAAATTCGATGACGTATGCGAGTCTTGCTTATTAGGCAAGATGACTAAATCACCATTCACAGGAACGTGTGAAAGAGGTGAAGGACTATTGGACTTAGTACACACAGATGTGTGTGGACCATTCCAATCAGCCACAAAAGATGGAAAACGCTACTACGTTATGTTTACTAATGATTTTAGTAGATATGGATATGTTTGTCTGATTAAACATAAGTCGGATACCTTTGAAGTATTCAAAAGGTATCAAAACTAAGTAGAGAACTAACTGGGCAGAAAGATAAAGGTACTCCGATCCGATAGGGGAGGAGAATACTTTTGGTTTTGAGTTTTTTGATCATCTTAAAAGTTGTGGTATAGTTTCACAGTTAACTCCTCCTAGAACACCAGAACTAAATGGTGTTGCTGAGAGGAGAAATAAAACCCTGTTTGACATGGTTCTATCTATGATGTGTCGAGCAACACTTACAATAAGCTTCTAGGGTTAAGCATTAGAGATAGACGCTTATATCTTAAATCTTGTACCCATTAAGAAGGTCCCGAAGATACCTTTTGAGATGTGGAAGGGAAAACGTCCTTCTCTTGGGCACATCAAAATCTGGGGTTGTGAGGTTTTTGTTAGACGAGAAGCTCAGGACAAACTAGAAGCCATATCTGAAAAGTGTCTTTTTGTTGGTTATCCAGAAGAGTCATTTGGATATTTTTTTACAAACCCAAGGATAATGTGGTATTTGTAGCTCAAAGATGAGTGTTCCTTGAGAGATAAATGATATCTAAAGAGGATAGTGGGAGTAAAATAGACCTTGAAGAAATTCAAGAGTTTGCCGATGAAGAACCTATAGTGAACACTGACACTCAACAAGAGGTGGTGACACTTGTTGAGCCTGATGATATATCCTTACCTATTTGCAGAACAAGTAGTAGAGTAAGCAAGCCTCCTCAGTTCTATTATGGTTTCCATATTGAAGAGGACAAGATTAGTGATAGTACACTAAGTGAATTGGATGAGCCTACTAACTACAAAGAAGCGATAGCAAGCCCTGAGGCTGCCAAGTAGAATGAAGCTATGAAAAGCGAGATTCAGTCTATGTATGACAACCAAGTTTGGAATTTGGTTGACATTACACCCGGTCTTAAGACGATGGGATGTAAGTGGATCTTCAAGAAGAAGACATACATAGATGGGAAAGTACACACTTATAAAGCTAGGTTGGTTGCAAAGGGTTATACTCAAACCCACATGATTGATTATGATGAAACCTTCTCACCAATAGCTAAAATAAAGTCAATTAGAATAATGCTTGCCATAGCTACGTTTCATGATTATGAAATATGGCAGATGGATGTCAAGACCGCTTTCCTTAACTGAAAACTGACAGAGGATGTGTTTATGGCACAACCAGAAGGTTTTAAAAATGCAAACTATCTTAAAAGAATGTGCAAGCTTCAAAAGGCCATTTATGGACTTAAACAAGCTTCTCATAGCTGGAATCTCTGCTTCCATGAGAAAGTCACACAGTTTGGATTTTCTAAAAGCGAAGATGAGTCTTGTATATATGTCAAAGTCAGTGGGAGTGTTGTAGTCTTCCTGGTATTATATGTGGATGATTACTACTCATAGGAAATTATATCCTAACGTTACAAAGTGTAAAAGACTGGTTGGGTAAATGTTTTGCTATGAAAGATTTAGGAGATGCAGTATATATTCTTGGTATAAAGATTTACAGAGATAGGTCAAAACGTCTTATAGGACTTAGTTAGGACATGTATGATGACATCAAATATCATCTATTTTATAGCATCATTTATCCTATGTAATTAACCTATTTTGTATAATTATTGAAAAGAATTGTTACTTAATTGTTTGTATTTGAGAATTGCAGTAATTATGGAGTACTTGGTGAAACTTGACTAAAAGGCGCGCATTCTGGATCTTAAACGAAGATATTTTAAAGATTACTGTTCTGACAACCAATACGCCGTATCCATCAAGGAAGATACGGCGTATCCGTGCCTGCACTCACCAAAGACCACGAAAGACCATATGATCAATACGCCGTATCCAGTGAAGACTAATACGCCGTATTGGAGATATAGAAGGTGAATATTCTGGAAGATATCAAACGTGGTCCCTACTCCAAGAAACCCCAATACACCATATCCAATACATTGGATACGCTGTATCGACACCGACTCCAGACCTTATAAATAGAAAACTCAAAAATGAGTTTTAAGTGTGCTAAATCATATTCTCGATACCTAAACCACAAAAGTCGATTTTTAGAGGAGAAAAAGAGCAGAAGAGGTCTTGCAACGCATTCCAATCCATAGGAGACAACGTGTAATTTATTATACTTTTGTAATCGTTCAGTTTTTTGTATCATTCGTTAACTCGGTTAGTTTAACCTGGCAAGCCATTCCTCTTGTATTAAATATGATTTTTAAAGGCAAATACCTTCATGTGATAGCCATATTATGGAAGATCTGAACGGGTTTGTTTTTGTTTTATATCTCGATTCTTAATTTATACTATTGTATGCTTGTTTATGTTTATCAATTTATTACTTGTTTTCGTGCTTTTGTATGCGATCTATCATTCAATTGGATCTAGTGATACGGACCAAGTAATCTAGATGCCGGGATAGCTCTTAATATAGTAATTTATACATCTAGAATCATAAGATCACAAATATTGTCCTGCTAAAACCGTGCTAAGGATACGCTTCTGGCTAACTGTATAACATGAAATTGCATTTGGTTTATTGAACAAGTTGACTAGCAGGTGAACCTAGATAATTCAACAAATAACGTTCTGATTCCATTGGATAGTTGGACAAGTGGACTACTAGTGTACAAATCACCGTTAAACAGTAAATGGGTAAAGTCTCTATGAGCTAGGGCTTAACAAGATCACCATTGCTTTAATCCCTAAGATAGATTATAATTAGCAAATAAGGATGCTTTATGCGGATGCTTTAATTGTGACAGAATTAATGTGTCTAGGTCTTAGGATGAAGTCCCACCTAAGTCTAAGAATGATATGCCACCTCAAGATAAGTAATCATTGCACTGAATAAACAAACCAACTTCTAATCGGATCAATGATGGCTAATACCGTTTTCTATTATAAGGCTTGACCGCTCTTTTATCTTTTGTTAATTTGCTTGCGTGGGTAAAAGTGTCTTGAATTGATTGTAGTCACCACCAAACCCGTGCCAGTCTCTCAGGCTAAAACCCCCTTTTACCTGTTAGAATTAGGATTAGAACTAACATAGGATTAACATAGGTTTGACTTAGATTAGAATTAACTTAGATTAGTAAACCAAAATATTAATAAATTAAGAGATTTAACCTCGCTTCAAGTGTTCGACACCCTACTTACCACGAATCTACCACCGACCGGGTACACTGCCTGTTAAAGTATTGTTTTTGGTTAAGTCGGCCAAATATAAATTTAAAACTTGAATCATAAAAATATACACCACATAACGACACATCAAGTTTTTGGCGCCGTTGTCGGGGAGTGAAATTTAATCTTGATTTTTATTTTTTATTTTGGTTATTAACATTAGATCTAACCCTTAGGAGTAGTGTTAATTAGATTAGTGTATATTATGTATATTTTTGTATATTTGTTAGTTTATTTTTTTGGTTGTATATTTATGTGTTTAATTTAATTATTTTTCGAATACACTGTTCTGGTCGATAACTCGATACGGCGTATCCAACTTTCTATCCAATACAGCGTATTCATTCAAAAGATTAATACGGTGTATTCACTTCTATTGAATACGGCGTATCGATCATCTGAAACGGAATCAAAATCCTAGTTTTCATATTTGATTTTCGTGCTAAAATTTTTTCTATCCTAAAGAGCTAGCCTACTGCAATGGTTTTTTATTCCCTTGTTTCAGGTAGTGCATGACAAGGAGTTTAGTGAACGAACTATTCACACTTTTAAGGAGCCGGAACGAGAATTTTGATCATCTAAGAAGCACTTCAAGACACTAAGTCTTGACGAATTGAGATCGCATGATTTTAATTTATTTTCTAACCATGAATACTCGGAGGAAGAAGTTGCGGAAACCATGGAGCAATACATGAGCAAAACTTGAGCCGACTATGGATCGGGAGTTGCTAGGCCTAAAATTGAAGGCAAGGATAACTTTAAAAAACTAAAAGGCCAATTTCGCATGGAACTACGTACCAACACCTTCAGCGGTTCGGATCATGAAGATGTAAACGAACACATTGAGAAAGTTCTTGAGATCATCGATCTATTTCACAGTCCAAATATAACAAAGACCAAAGTGATGCTTCTAGAAAGTCATCAATCCTTAAGTCCTTAACTGGAAGCGCAAGTCGTGGCCAGATAAACAAACCAACTGTTTCAATTACTACTTTGGAATGGTCTTAAACACATATTTTTGAACCAATAGTGTCCACCTGCTCCGAACGCAAAGAAAAATGGAGGAAATCAACAACTTTCACATGAAACCTGATGATAACCTTTACCAAGCATGGGAGCGATTCAAAGAACTCTTGATGAAGTGTCCTCAACACTATTTAACGGAGATGCAGGAGGTAATCTTGTTCTATAACGGATTGGGAATTCCTACTCGACAGATTCTTGATTCAAGAGGTGCAATACCATTTAAGACTGTTGCTGATGCAAAGGTAGCCATCCAATAAATGGCTGAATACTCTCAAAAATGGCACAATGGAACATCTAGGTCAAGAAGTACTGAAACTTCTGACGAATTAGCAGCTATACAAACATAATTTAATAATCTTGGAAGAGAGATCAAGAAAGTGAATGAAAAAGTCTATGTTGCTTAAGTCGGATGCAAACAATGCAAAGGACCCTATTACATCAAAGATTGCCCACTCAAAGAAGAAGGGAAAACCCTCGAATAAGCTTACTACACGTAATTTGGTGTACCTTTTCAAGGAGGAGGATATAGAGCAGTAGCTTTAGGATTCTATCAAAGGAAACAACGCAAATCCTTTGTACCAAGAACGAAGGCAATCTATGGAAGATACCCTGAGCAAATTTATGAGTGAATCAACAAAGAGACATGAAGAAAACTACAATTTGATTAAAGAAATCTGAGCTTCAACGGATGCTTCCATTCGAAACCAAGGAGCATCGATTAAAACTTTGGAGATTCAAATCGGGCAAATGAGCAAGGTACTACATGAACGAGGATTTAAAAGTCTACCTAGCTCTACTGAAGCGAACCCGAGAGATCAAGTCAAGTCGATCTCGACTACTATTGAAGCTAATTCATACCCGATAAATACTAATAGAAGCTAATTCATACCCGATACGCCGTATTGGATCTAACCAATACGCCGTATCCACTAGACAAAACCGTACATCATGTACGAGACAAGACAAACGAATATTTCATTTCCAGGTCGTTTGAATGGTTACTACTGTGAAGAAAAGAAGGGATCATATGGACCATAATTCTCGGAAGCTTACTCTGAAGCTTCACATATCAATAATTCCATACCCCAAAAGGAGAAAGACCTAGGGAGTTTCACTTTACCTTGCTTTATTAATAATGTTTGCTTTGATAATGCCCTTGTTGACTTAGGAGCTAGCGTTAGTGTTATGCCTCTCTCAGCCTACCTTAACTTAGGATTAGGCGAATTAGTTCACACTAAGTTAACAGTTGAATTAGCAGACAGGACAGTGAAAATATCCAGAAATGAAAAGCTGATAACGTCTATCAGGTATTGTAAATTTGTTTCCTAGAAATATCTTTATAATTCTAGATATGCCCGAGGATAACAAAGTGCCCTTGATCCTCGGAAGACCATTTTTATCTACTGCCCATGCTAAGATTGATGTTTATAAACGAAAGATTATTTTAAGGATTGGGGAAGAAAGAATTATTTTCAAAAGTGTTAAACATGCTAGTAGTTTAACTAAGAGGGTCTACATGCTAGGTTTAAGAGAAAGAATTGAGCTTGATTTAGAAGCTAGGCTTTATAGGGAGATGACTGTTGGGTGATTAATAGATCATTAAATAAACACTATTTGAATGGAGATTTACATCTAATTAATGATCTAAATGTAACCATTATTTAAGCTTAGGAGAAATCCAGGTGATGATTGAGTCAATCATTAAGTAAGTTAGGTAATAGATGAACACATAAAAACTAGAATGATGAACTTGATACTGGAATTGATGATTACCCTAGTTATTGCGACTATGATAAGAAGATCCATATAGATTATGCCTACAAGTTAGAGTTTTCATGCATGATAGGATTTGAATTTACACACGCTAACTACTTCCCATTATTGTATGTCAACGAACATGATGTCCAAAAAGTTTCACACATAATTTTCTATCCATGAAAGATAAGAAGTTTCCATTAAGCAGTAAGTGGGTAAAGTCTCTATGAGCTAGGGTTTAACAAGATCACCATTGCTTTAATCCCTAAGATAGATTATAATTAGCAAATATGGATGCTTTATGCGGATGCTTTAATTATGACAAAATAAATGTGTCTAGGTCTTAGGATGAAGTCCCACCTAAGTCTAAGAATGATATGCCTCATCGAGATAAGTAATCATTGCACTAAATAAACAAACCAACTTCTAATCAGATTAATGATGGCTAAGGAGATTCAAGATGAAAGACAAGAGTTATGTGAAACTCATGAACTACCGGTGTGCAATATAAGGAGATTCAAGATGATCAAGTATTCATTCGGACAAGACGAAGAGTATGTTGCTGTTAAAGAAGATGAATATGACGATTTGGTAAAGACAAGCGATGATGCATGTCGAGCATACCAGGAAATCTTTCGCATAATAGACGAAGGATGGATGGTAACTAGAGCTGAGTGAAGAGAAGCTGAAGAAAAGTCTAACTTAAAGACTTCGCTGTAAACAAAAGTGCTTCCTGAGAGACAACCCGGAATGTTATTTATTTTTATCGAGTCTGTCTTCCCAGACATCAATACGGCGTATCCGCTCCATACCATACGGCGTATTGATTGTCTTGACGTTATCAGTCTTTACTTTTTATGCACTTTAAAAACATTATTGTCAGTTCTGGCAATACAGCGTATTCATGCACATGATACGGCGTATTTACGAGACTGACTCGTATTTAGTTTGTTTAGTTTAGTTTAAATTAACCGTAGGTACCAAGATAAGAATACACATTTTTCCTATTATACACAGGACCTCGTAAAAGAAATATCAACGAATATTGGTGGAGAATTTACAAATCTAGAGATCTTGAAGTCTTGGAGTCTTGAAACTTCAAGGCGGTTGTTCAACATGAATTCTTGCTTAATAAACTCAACATGGAGAATCTACCGAGCAAATATCAGGGGAGTTTCTCATTCTAATTCTTTCTAATTCCCGTATTTAATGTTTTATCTATACAATGAGGACGTTGTATAATTTAAGTGGGGGGATGGGAATTAGAATGTTTACTTGTCCTATTTTTCACACTAAAATGCTTAAATTATGCTCAAATTTAAAAAAAATTCAAGCATACATTTGTGAAATTACTTGATACATAACCCGCACACAATAACCCTTGTTAGATATTGTGAGGATTTAACCTTATCCGTTTCTAAATGTTTACCTAAATTCCACAAAAATATAAGTATGCTGGTGATGTTGTAAACTTTAGAACTTGGCTTGCTATATCACTCGAGACCGCAGTGATGAGTACTATGGATTTAGATGGAGTAAGTTGTTTAAATTGGTAAATTTTAGGATTACACCCAAAACGCCTTTACATGTTGCTTATTAACTAACTACACCGGTTAGTTAACCCCCGTATAAACCCTTTGTTTACTCTCACTTTAAGAGTAAGATACCCCTAGAACAACCCGTAGAGCCAATCCTTTAGGAACTACACCAGTTATTTGTTTCGTTACACCTTTACACCTTAGCCTACCTCGTTAGATTAAGTTTATTTTACAGTTGCTAGTTGCTTAAAGTGTAAAGTTTGTATTTCCCGAGTCTTGTGTCAAAATTTTCTATCTTTGGTACGGTTGGAAGAATTTGCACATTGAAAATGGGAATCTATAAAGTAGTCAAAACTCATGTATTTTTACTACCATCGTAATTAATGGTACGTCCAAAGAATGAAGGAATTACCGAAGGAATTATCCGGAATAATTATGATCGTGAAGATGGTGAAACTACTCCGAGTTTCGTAGTATAGTGTTAGCAAAAAAATCAAAAAAATTAGAAAAATCACAACAAAAAAAGAGAAGGAAAGTTTGAAGATAATCGTTTCGCAACTACCGAAGGAATTACACAAAGGATCGATTATTCGTTGATACAAATCGATGATGTAGAGTATTGTATAAAGTGTAAGATATCGTCACTTGCCTTTTAAAGTATGTAAAGTATGGGATGATTGGGAAGTTGACCATTACGGGAACACCAACTTAGGTTGTTGTTTTTTATCTATGATCAATACGTTGTAAATAGTCGTGTCTTTATCATGGTAACGGTCGGGAAAAAGTGTCTAGCTATTTTAGACTTAATCTATTTGTTTCGTAATTTTTATTTAACAACAATTTACTTCTCTTTCCTAATGATTAGCCGCTAGTTTTACGCGAATGAGGATGTGTACGAGCGTGCATGTCTATTCCGTCGTTACGGCCATGTATGTGTGCTTTAGCTACCTTGTTGGAGTGGTACTTCTGGTTAAAGATTGAAGAATGATCAACCCTAAGCCTTATGGTATGTGCTTAATTACACATACCTTTTACCTTTAAAAACGAGCTAAAATAACCAAAAACGGACTTAAAATGCCAAATATACGCTTGTTTTGCTAATTGTATTGTGCAGGAACGGATAACTAAGAAAAGGACGAAAAACAAAGCCAAAACGACAAAACCGGACTCGGAATGGAAAAGACTGTGAAAGACAAAGCCAAATCGAAGCCGAAAAGTCAATCAAGTCAAAAAGTCAACAGAAAAGTCAACTGGTCAAAGTCAAAGTCAACCCAAGTCAACCCCGAGGCCAAAAGTCCAAAATATAAGTTTAGGGACTAAAATTGTAAATCCCTAAACTTATATTTATACAAGAAAGAAGAGAAAAAAAGACAAGGGGCCAAACTGCCATAAATGGAAAGATAAACCACAAGGGCCAAAGCTGCCAAGTCCCATAAACTTATAACTATCAAGGACTTACGGTGCAAAAGGTGTTATAACCTTTGGGGACTAATTCTGCCAAGTCCCCAAAAGGTTTTATACACAAGGACCATGGGTGCAAACCAACATATAACTTTGGGGGGCCATGTTTGCCCAATCCCCAAACTTTCCCCTGTCATCCCAAAACCTATAAAACTCCTTTTCCCGCCATTTTCAAATCCCAACCACTCACGGGTTGGCCTCCCCTCCTTTGTCCTGCATCTTTTCTACACCTTGGACAAACCTTTCTTCCCCACCCCTCACTAAGCTTTCCCAGCTGTTAGACTGCCAAGCTGGCAATCCCACAATTCCCCAAGCCTCATCCAACGGCTGTGATGATTGGTTTTTGGTTTGCTCTCACCAAACTAACACAAAAAACACACAACAAAGAAGTTTGGCAGCTTATAAAAGAGGAAGAAAGATAAAGAGTAAAGAGAGAGTTTTTTAGAGTTTTTAAATTTCCTTTGTATTTTTTTAATTTCGTGTACTGTTCATTTAAAATCCTTTCAATTTCAGTTTAATGTTTTGTTACTACACTTGTACTCTTCCTTATTCATTAATAAAGCAAGTTCAATTGTGTTTGTGTTTTAAATTTCAAGTAATAAGCCATTTTTTTAGCAATAAGCTTGTAATAAGCTGTTTTTAGCTTATTACATTCTCTTAAGCTCAAAAGTTATACACAACTTGTTAAAAGATTTTATAAACTGTTTTTGTTCATTAGTGTCCAACATCTTCCATTTGCATTCAAGTTCATTCAAATTTGGAAGCTTATGGAGTAATAAGCTAATAAAAGCTTATTGAGCTTAAAAGCTCAAGGTATAGAGGCTAGGAGCCATATAAGTCTTGATATGAGGTCACTCACTCAGAACGAATGACCTATAGCTTCTAAGACTACAAAGTTAAGGTTTCAACTCTTACCTTCAATTTAGTATAAAATTTTGCTTAATTAGATTTGCTTATTGTTTTTCATGTGTTTTCATGTATGCTTAATCATGTTTGATTAGTTGCCTTTTGCATGTTGAGAGTTTTCATTTTCTTTAGCTTTTCTTTGTTCTTATTTGTGTTTAATTATGTTTAGATTTGTTTAGTTAGCTTAGAGATGCAAATGCATTGAGTTGCTATAGTTTTAGTTCATTAAGATTTTAAATACTTAATTCTGTCACTGTTAGTATAAAAGGCTAGGAGAGTAACTAGCTTATTACTACTAATAAGCTGTTGTTTTTAGTGGTTATTTAGCTTAATTAGATTAGTATTAGCTTGAGTAGATAAAAGGTTTTAGTAGCTTTAGCTTTAAAATAGATTTTTAAGTACAATTTAGATTTGACAGTTAGAATAAAGGAGTGTTTGGTTTTAGGTGGATTTGACTCTTAAAGTAAAAAATTCCCTGTCAAAGCTCTTCATTCAGTTGTGCTAGGCTATAATATCAAGTTTTAAAAGATAGATTGTAGAATTTAGAGATTTAGAGTTTAAAAAGTCCTACCTAGCACCAGGACAGTTTGATGCTAAAATAGATTTTGTAGTTAAGTGTTTAATGGAATTTTAGAGTTCACATTTTGATAATGTACACTTGTATACATGTAATGAGTTAGCTTAAGAGTTTTAGAGTAGAAATTTAGCCTGCATTGAATTCCTTGGCCAATTGCATCAGCAACAACAGTTTATGCTGTTGTTGCTAGCCACTTTTCTACTCACTTTTAAGCATTCATAATTAGAAGTTAGAAAGTAGAATTAAGCACATTATTAGTAGTCCATGAGTTTTACAAAATTCAACACTTAAATTTCATTTTCGAGCTCTTATGCTAGCTTAAATTTTCCTTCAAAAGTAGCTTAAGAAGCAGTTAGGATACTAGCTTATTACTTTTAGACTTTTTTAGTTCTAGTTGTTTTTTGTCAAATTCCTTTTATCCAGGTTTGTTCTACAATCATAGGAAAGCTTATTTCCAAAATCTCAGTTTCTAGGAATTGGAAACTAGCTAGTTAGCTTATTTAGAATAGCTTAAAAACAGTTATAAGCTGAAACTTGCACTTTTCAATAGAAAATTTCTTGTTATTCTTGTTCCTTTGTAGCTTATCTCATTTTAGATATCTCTAGTATATATCACAAGCATCTTATAGCAACTTTTGGATTTTATTTTCATTTAGTATTAAGCTAGGAATAAGCTAAAGTCTAAAAAGTTAGGAAAAAGCCTAGTTTCTGTAACAGTTTCAAAATGCTTATTTTATAGCTTATTCAGTGGATAAAAGTAGAAAGTGCCTTTGTTAAAGTTGTTTAGTATAAGCTCCTTAACAACTTTCATGTTTTAAGTTTTTGCTTATTTTTATTTTTTAATAAGCCAAAAATAAGCCAAGTCGTAGGGTCTATTTTGTATATTTGTAATAGATAAGGGGTACACGTTTTCATTGTAGTGTAAATTTCCAACAGTTTTCCCGCCTACCCTTTACTTTCCTTTATTACACTTTCTACCCTGTCTTTTTAGGATTAAATAAAATAGTTTTATATTTTCAAAATTAGTTTTAAGAAATTAGGGTTTATACTTTAATTGATAAAATTAGGGCTTAATTAGGTAATAAAAATTGGGCATTTTTGTTCTATTGATTTTCTGCACCTTTTTAGTTGTTAAAAACCATTTTTCTTTATTTTTCTAGTTTAATTTGTAATTTCTAGGAATTAAAATAGGTTCTAGATAATTTCTTTTTCTTAGATAAATCATAGAAAATAGAAAAATAGTTGAAATTTTTTAATTCTTTTTGTGATAATTTTCTTTTTAAATCTAGTATTTTTGAAAAATAAAAGTAGAATTTTAGTTTTAAATTTTAGAAAAAGTTTATTTTTGTTAATTCATTTTTCTTTAGAAATTCATAAAAAATACAAAAATAGTTAAAAAATTCTAATTCTTTTTCCTAAAATTTTCTTTTTAAATTTGTGATTTTTAGGCATTAAATTTGTTAATAGAAGTGCTTTAGATTTTAAATTCTCGTTTTAGCTCACATTTTTAGTTAACGTTTGTTAATTTTCCGTGCTAGTTAATTGATTTTAGTTTCTTTAATCGTTTCTATAGTTTAACTGTGCTATTAAATTTGTAGAATAATTCAAAATTCAAAAATCCAAAACTCAAATCTTCGACTGTATCGATTTTCCAGCACAGCCTCGTTGGGGATAAACGACCCGGGAACATTCTATACTACTTCTCGGTTTTATTGACTTTGTTTCTAGACTATTCTTACTATATATATTTTATATTTTATTATATATTATATATATTTTAAGGTGTGGTTTGGACGGATCAATTACCTTTTGCGAGGACGGTGTGTTTTCAAAAGGTTATGAGTTTAAAATAGTATTTATCAAGTATACAAGATAATAGAATCCAAGTGTGGATTGGATCATGCATCTAGGAGCTG
>BQNB010171039.1:3069-13612 GCA_026074375.1 Tanacetum coccineum | reverse complement strand
ATGGTTTCATATGAAGGGGATTTATATAAACTTTTGCTTGTACAGGTTATGTCAGCTCCGGTTATTTTGATTTCTTCGGACTTATCAGACGAGAGTGTGGGATCCTCTATTCCGCGAGTTATTCTTTTCGGTTCTATTTCTGTTGAGATCCCGGTTGCACCGGAGGTAGGGGCGGCTACAGTTGCCTCACCTGCCAAGGTGCTTGAGCTTGATACTTATTCATCATCAAAGCCTGATCCATCAGAGAGTTCACTATCTCCCGTATCTGTAGCACCTATGTTTTTACCTTTTTGTGTTCAGACGATTCAGAGTCAGATAATGAGATGCCCGAGAGGCATGTATCACCTACACCTCATGATGCTATGCTTGCTAGATAGAGGATCAAAGTGTCATTACGATCATCATCACCTACTACTTATACTCCATAGATCCCTACTACTCCCATTCCACCCGCACCATCTACTGATATCATCTCACCTGTTGATGCACCACCCAGGATTCGTCAACGACAAGCTATTCTTATCCGACTCAGGCAGGAAATTCCTATCGGTCGACTTTATCGTACTCATCTTGGTGGGCCATGTAAGGCTTTAACCATGAGTAAGTCGGTTAGACCTTTACCTTCTCATCGTTTAGCATTAAGGTACACATCACATCACTTGGATCGTTTTACTTCTGGATCATCATCAGGTTATTCATCTTCGGATCATTCATCATCCGGGCATTCTATTTTGGGTCATTCTTTATCTGGACATACACCACCAGTCACCACCGTTGCTGATTTATCTGCACCATCGAGATTTGTTTATCCACCACTTGCTAGGACTCCACGGTATAGTGAGGCCTATCGCTGTTGGAGGTCCGCCCCATTATCTACCATGTATCTACTGACGACATTCGAGTCGTCAGCTGGGGATTCTTCTTCTGAGTCATCTGCTGGACCATGTCGTAAGAGATGTAGGTCTCCTGCTGCTACCGTGACTTCATCTATCCATGCTTTGAGAGCTTTACTTCCTTCTCATGTTGATATCTTCCACCTCGCAAGAGGTTTAGGGATTCTATTTCACCAGAGGATAGTGTTGAAGAGGACATTAATACAGATGTGTTATCGGATATCGAGGCTGATGCTACCACTGTTGAGGTTGCAACAGATATGGATGTTGAGGCTGGGGTTGATGTAGGTATTGGTATGGAGGTCAATGTTGGGGTTGATGTAGAGGATGAGGTTGAGGGCGAGGTCGAGTCCAGTGATAGAGGTACTATGGAGATTAGAGTGGATGTGGTTGTTGGGATTGATATCCCTAATGGTATGCTTATGCCTAACGCTATGGAGCATTTGGAGCAGGTTGAGGAGGTTGTGCAGGATATTTATAGGCATGTTATAGAGATACCTCTCCAGGGGGTAGAGGACATTAAGACAGGACATAGAGAGTTAGAAGCGAGGAGTTTGATTGCTCGTGGAGAGAGAGCTAGTTTACTTGATCAGGTTGCGTCCTTGGAGAGGAGCAACATGATACTTCGAGGCACCTTGATGATGGAGAGTGCGAGAGCTGATAGGTTTCAGCGACGCATAAGCTTTATGGAGAGTGAGCTTAGGCAGATCTACAGGTTTCGCTACTATGACAGGATGAGGTTTAGGAGGTTGGAGACATTCGCTGTGAGGCGTTTGGGTTTTCGTCCATGATGTTATGTATGGACTTTAGACTAGTGGTAGAACTAGTTGTTAGTAGTAGTATTAGTGTAAATCAAGTTCCCCATTATGGGTTTAGTGTAACCGAATGATGCTTTTATATGTATGATATGAAAAGCTTATTATGATTCTCTTGCGTGTTCGTCTTTCATTGTTATTTACTCGTTCTGGCCAAATGTGTTTTATTGTATTTTTACCTTATAAATCCTATTTACCATTTATAATATCTATATCCCGTATCGAATCTTACTGCGTGCTATGTATTATGTTTAGATCATGACTATCACTCGCTCTGGTATGCCCCGGAGGCAATTGAAGAACTCATTAACCAACAAGTGGCGGAGGCGTTGGCTGCTTATGAGACAAACCGAGCTGCTAAACTTGCTGTTGAAAGTCAAAGCCAGAATAGAGATGATGATGACAACAAAAATGTTAGGGGAAATGGAAACAGAAATGACGGGGGAAATGGAGACGGAAACGGTGGAGGAAATGGAAACAGAAACAGAGGAGGCAATGCGAATGGAAATCCTAATAGGAATGATATAGGTGCTATGTCTGTTGCCCGTGAGTGTACTTACCATGACTTCGTGAAGTGTCAACCACTCAATTTCAAAGGAACTAAAGGAGTTGTCAGGTTGACAAGATGGTTTGAGAAGATGGAGACAATATTTCACATCAGCAATTGTCCGGAGAGGTACCAAGTTAAGTATGCTACGTGCACCTTGTTGAACAGTGCATTAACTTGGTGGAATGCACACAAGAGAATAATTGGAGCTGATGCTGCATTTTCCATATCATGAAGAGAGCTTATGAAGCTAATGACTAAGGTGTATTGCCCAAGAAATGAAATTCAGAAAATGGAATCTGAACTATGGAACTTGACTGTGAAGAACAATGATTTGACTACTTATACCAAAATATTTCAATAACTTACTATGATGTGCACCAAGATGGTCCCCGAGGAGGAGGATCAGGTTGAGAAATTCATTGGAAGTCTCCCCGATAACATCCAAGGGAATGTAATTGCTGCTGAGCCCACGAGACTACAAGATGCTATCCATATTGCTAACAACTTAATGGATTAAAAGTTGAAGGGTTATGCTATGAAAAATGCTGAGAACAAAAGAAGGTTTGATAAAAACCAGAAGAACAACAGTGTGCAACAATCCCCGTACAAAAGACAAAATATTGGTGGACAAAGTGTGGCAAGAGCCTACACGGCTCGTAACAATGAGAAAAGGAGATATGTTGGGCCTTTGCCTTACTGGAACAAATGTAAGCTACATCATGAAGGCCATGTACTGTGAAATGCGGGAAGTGCAACAAGGTCGGTCATATGTGACCCGGGATTGTAAGGTCACAATCTCCACTACTTTAACTCAGAGGGGTCAAGTAGTGAATCAGAGGGTCATAACTTGTTTCGAGTGTGGAAGGCAAGGACAATACAGAAGTGATTGCCCAAAGTTGAATGATCAAAACCATGGAAATAAGGCTGGAAACAAGAATGGAGTTGGTAAAGCAAGAGGGAAAGCATATGTGCTAGGTGGAGGATACGCTAACCCCGATTCAAATGTCGTCAAGGGTACGTTTCTCCTCAACAATCATTATGCTATCCATACAATTCTATTTTCGGGAGCCGATAAGAAGTTTTCGTAAAACGACCTACTTTAGTACTTGCTTGAAAACAAACTTTGAATAAACCCCCTGATACTTAGACGTTAGCTATGCTGTCGAATTAGCCGACGGAAGAATTTCTGAAACCAATACCGTGCTTAGAGGTTGTACGTTAGGATTATTAGGTCACCCATTCAATATTGACCTAATGCCGGTAGAACTTGGAAGCTTTGATGCCATCATCGGCATGGATTGGTTAGCGAACCATCAGCGGGTGAAATCGAGTTTTCGCGATGAGAAGATAGGTGACGGATTCCCTATGGAGATGAAGTTTTGATAGTTCAAGGTAATAGAGGTAGTAGAAGAGAGAAGTCGAAGTTGAGCATTATATCGTGCACTAAAACTCTAAAATATATTGAGAGAGGTTGCCTAATTTTTCTGGCACAAGTGACGAAGAAGGAAATCGAGAACAAGTCGGAGGAGAAGCGACTTGAGGACGTGCCGACTGTACGGAACTTTCCGGAGGTCTTTCCAGAGGACTTACCTGGATTACCGCCAACGCGACAAGTTGAATTTCAAATTGACTTGGTCCCTGGTGCTGCACCTGTGGCACGAGCTCCGTATAGATTAGCACCGTCGGAATTGCAAGAATTGTCTACTCAATTACAAGAACTTTCTGACAAGGGATTTATAAGACCGAGTTCCTCACCCTGGGGAGCCCCGGTCTTGTTTGTCAAAAAGAAAGATGGATCTTTTCAGATGTGTATCGATTACCGTAAACTAAACAAGTTGACGGTGAAGAACCGATATCCACTTTCGAGAATCGATGACCTGTTTGATCAGTTGCAAGGATCAAGAGTCTACTCTAAGATCGACCTGAGATCTGGTTATCACCAACTCAGAGTTCGAGAGGAAGACATTCCAAAGACAGCGTTTAGGACACGCTACGGTCACTATGAGTTTCAAGTGATGCCGTTTGGACTGACCAACGCACCGACGGTATTCATGGATCTGATGAATCGGGTGTGCAAACCGTACCTAGATAAATTCGTGATCATTTATTGATGACATTTTGATCTACTCTAAGAGCAAAGACGAGCACGCATAACACCTTAAGTTAATTTTGGAGTTACTTAAGAAGGAGGAATTGTACGCCAAGTTTTCAAAGTGTGAATTTTGGCTGTCGAAGGTACAATTTCTTGGTCACGTGATTGATAGTGAAGGCATTCACGTGGACCCAGCTAAGATTGAGTCAATCAAGGATTGGGCATCGCCCAAGACTCCGACAGAGATTCGTCAATTTCTAGGTCTTGCTGGCTATTACCGACGATTTATCGAAGGTTTCTCAAAAATTGCCAAGCCTATGACGAAGCTGACTCAAAAGAATGTGAAGTTTGATTGGAGTGAAAAGGCAGAAGCTGCATTTCAACTGTTGAAGCAGAAGTTGTGTAGTGCACCAATTTTGGCTTTACCCGAAGGTAGTGAAAACTTCATGGTTTACTGTGACGCTTCTCACAAAGGGTTAGGCGCAGTTTTGATGCAAAGGGAAAAGGTCATAGCCTACGCGTCACGCCAACTCAAGATTCATAAGAATAATTACACTACACATGACTTAGAACTTGGAGCTGTAGTGTTCGCTCTCAAAATGTGGAGACATTATTTGTACGACACGAAATGCGTTGTGTTCACTGATCATAAGAGTTTGCAGCGTATTCTTGATCAAAAGGAATTGAACATGAGACAATGCCGATGGTTGGAACTGTTGAGTGACTACGACTGTGAGATTCGTTATCATCCGGGAAAGGCGAACATGGTGGCTGATGCGCTAAGTCGCAAGGAAAGGAATAAGCCACTACGAGTTCGAGCCTTAGTTATGACTATTGGTTTAAATCTTCATAAGCGAATTTTGAATGCTCAAGATGAGGCAAGAAAGGAGGAAAATTATGGAACCGAAGATTTGTGTGGTATGATTAAGAAGCTTGAGCCTCGTGCCGATGGAACGTTATTTTTAAGGAATAGTAGTTGGATACCCTATTATGGTGACTTGAGAGCTTTGATTAAGCACGAGTCGCATAAGTCAAAGTATTCGATCCACCCTGGATCAGACAAGATGTACCAAGATCTGAAGAAACTGTATTGGTGGCCCAATATGAAAGCCGAGATTGCCACCTATGTAACAACCCGAGTTTTACGACGCGTACGACGATCGCGTATTCGATGTCGTAATAATTATTTTTCGAGTTTTTGTGAATAAGCGTCGACATTTAAAATTTTATTTGTCGTTGATAAATATTTTTGTATTTTATTATGAAAAATTTGGAAAAGATTTGATAATTTTTATTTTTGACGTTTCGCGAGTCGACGTTTGATCGCGCGTTCGTTAATCGTTTCGAGAACCGTAAAAATTTACGACGCATCTTGTTATTATTTTATTTATCATAAAATATTATTTTTGCGAACCGTGTCGGTTATGTTCCTTGTTCGAGCCAAACTCCCGTTTTTTTAAGGTGTACACATTTTATTAAATGATTTTAATTAAATTTAGTGTTGCGGAAATTAAAAATGGTCTCGGAAGTGAAATCCCGAGCCTAGGTTGTCGTTTTTTTATTTAAGTAAAAGTATATTGTGTTAAAAATCTAAAAGAGAAAAAAGGGGATGACTTGTTTTGCCAATTAGACAAACTAGTGCAAGTATATAAAGAATTTGTACTTCCATTATTTCATAAAAACACACACACTAGAAAATAAACTCTCTCCCTCCTCCTCCTTGTACACTGCCGGCCACCACCACTCCGCCGCCATGGTCGCCAGAAAATTTGACATGCAACACGATCCGAAAATATTTTCCGAATCCCCTCGTCATTTCCTACACATCCATGTAATAAAATCCCACATGCAATGAGTATTTTTCTATTTTTAATTTGGTTCGAGTTTGGTCGAAATGGGTTGAAAGTATTAAAATTTGGGTGATAAATAAGCATTGTGGCTAGTGGGTTCGATTGAAAAAAGGGTTCGGTTGGGTTGTTTGGGTTGCGTCCGTGGGTTCGAACCAAAAAGGGGAAGGCCGAAACCAACACCTTGTGTGTTGTTGTAAGTATCCTAGTTATATTTATTTCATTATTTCGTTCTTAAATTGATTTCGTATATTTTATGTGATGAGGTCCGGGTCTTGCGCGAACTAGTTTAGATTAAGATATTGGTTGATTGAGCGAGTTGGGTATTGATTATAAGCTATATTGGATATGTTGTGAGATTATTTTTGGGTCGAAAAATAGTTTTTGACATGTTTGGTAACTTGTATTTTCGAGCAGAAACTTTGGCACGTATTTCGAGGTTCGAAAAATCATAAAAACTGATTTTTGATTTAAGATTATGGTAGAGCTTAATTTTATGTATGTTTCGGTAATTTGAACGTCCCGTAACTCCTAATAACGAAGAAGTTATGGCCGATCGAAGTTTGGAAAAATAAATATTGTTTGGATCAGCTATTTTGCTAATAAACATTCTGATCAGATTTTTAAACGGCGATTTTGGGCACTTTCGAGTCCGCTTCAGCCTTCCGGCGAAACTCGAAAGTTGTCCGGAATGACGTTTTCTATAAAATCTATTTTTGGTCAAAGACGTTAAAATGAGATATAACGGGTCAAAATCGAAACTCAAACTTCTGCATATTTTATAAAAATATATTAAGTTTCAGCAGATCCTCGTAAGGGCATTTTGGTCATTTTCTGTCGGGATTCAAGTCTCGGCTTAAACTAAAAAGTTGTTCGGAATATCGTTTCGCATAAATTTGCTTTAGAACCCGAGTCATGAAAATGTGATCTAGTGGGTCGTTTTGGTCGGGTCAGACTTAGAAAATAAATATATTTTATAAAAGTTAAACGTAAAAGTTAACGGATATTTTAAT
This sequence comes from Tanacetum coccineum, assembly GCA_026074375.1. Lineage (NCBI taxonomy): Eukaryota > Viridiplantae > Streptophyta > Magnoliopsida > Asterales > Asteraceae > Tanacetum > Tanacetum coccineum. Next base: position 6,402 of record BQNB010171039.1, on the reverse strand, counting down.
TAGTAATAACGCGTTTCAAGTACGATTTTGAGTGATAAAATAATATCGATTAATATACTATTGTAAGTAATTATTTTTGAGAACGATTGATCGATTCTAAAAATGGAAAGTATAAAATAGTAACTTTTCGTAATATTCGAAATATAATATCGTTGTTAGAAATTAATGGTTAATTGGGCGTCGAAAGTTTGACGAGGTGAATAAATATTATTATAAATATAATATCGTGTCGAGACTTATTAAAGATGGTAACTTTCCGAAAATAATAACTTTCTAAAAATAGAAACTTACCGAATATAGAAAGGTTTCAATAAAGTGAAATGGTATATGATTGGATGGAAAATAGTGTATATAAAATATACTAAGTGTTAAGGTTTAGGGCGCGCAAGTGGATTTCTCATCACATATATGTATGTACGTATATATAAATATATATATGTTTTCGTCGTAACGATGTACGCATCGTTGATTGTATTTTATACGTATTGTAATCGAGCAATATAATTATAGGTCGTGGACGAGATCGTTGCTGCTTCGTTTGTGATATATTCGGTTTATTTGATCGTGATCGTTGATCAAGGTGAGTTCATAGCCTCGCATTTTAATACTTTAATTGTTTTATAAACCCGCGAGGGGGATAACATGCTTGTTTTTAAAAATAGAACACAAGGGACCCGAATGTATGCTAGTAGTCTTGATTATTATAAGTTAGCTTAACTCGCTAGATAAAAGACCCGCGGAAATCATGAATTGTTAACTACCGGGTAATGGTAGACGCTTATACATGTAATAGTGCTGTTTGGAGGGTGCCTCCTCTAATCCGTGACGACTAGCTATTGTCTCGTATCGGGTAATGGCACAACGGATGCGTTTTATAGAGAGTAATATGCACTCATAGCGAGGGTGTATAGTGGGCATTTTTATTATATGGTAACGTTCAATGTCATGAGGCTTATAATAATCCCCCTATAACTTTGTCTGATCCACATCGTTATGTCTTGATGATTTTGAGAAATGATACTTGTGTTCGGAATTTATTATATATATATAAACTCTATGGATTCACTCAACATTATTGTTGACTTTTTAGCATGTTTTATCTCTGGTCCTTGAAGGTAATTAGGTGATGAAGATTTCGGAGAAGCTTATGAAATAAATATTTTGAAGGCCCATTTAAAGAAAATCATTCGAAGAAAACATTTGAAAATGATGTATTGATTATGAAAATATTTGGGACCTATGTTGTTAAACTTTTTATTTTGAATGGTTATATTTAAAAACGTCTCTTTTTGAGTTGCTTTTTATGCTTGAGTTATTGTATTAAGACGTAGCACCCCAAATGACCCTTCCGCTGATATATGAAAATGGGGGTGTTACATAAAGTCTCTCCTATAAGCCTAGCTTCTAAATAAAGTTCCATTCTTTCTCTCAAACTTAGCATGTAGACCCTCCTAATTAAACTACTAGCAGGTTTGACACTTTTGAAAATAATCTTTTCTTCCTCGACTCTTAAGTAATCTTATTTTAAAACATCAATAATTGTACGGGAGTGGTAGACAAAAATGGTAGTACGAGATCAGGGCACTTTGATATATCCTCGGGCAGATCAAGCATTATAAAGTCCTATCGGGAAAACAAATTTATCGATACCTACTAGCACGTTTTTCACAATTCCTTTTGGATATTTCACAGTCCTATCAGCTAATTCCACTGTTAACCTAGTGTGAGCTAATTCGCCTAATCCTAAGTTAAGGTAGGTCAAGAGAGGCATTACATTAATGCTAGCTCCTAAGTCAACAAGGGCATGGTCAAAACAAGTATTATTAATAAAGCAAGGTTAAAGTTAAACTCCTAGGTTTTCTCTTTTCGGGGTATGGTAATGTTATGATATGTGATGGCTCCATAAGCATTGTTGAATTTGGTACATAGTTCCCCCTTCTTCTTCATAGTAAAATGATTATCCAAATGACTTGGAAAAGGAACCGTCGTTTGTCTTAACTTGTACAACAATTTACTGTTCTGTCCAGTGGATACGGCGTATTGGGGAGATCCAATACGGCGTATCGAGTGTGAATCAGCTTTAATAGTAGTCGAGATAGATTTTACTTGATCTCTTGGGTTTTTTGAGTTTCAAAATGATTTTAAAAAGCTGTTCCAAGTAGCTTAGTGGTCAGGCTTTAAGGTGTTATAGCTCTTATAGCCTTAATGATCTTTGAGCTTATTGAAAATTAAGCTCAAAGTCACCCTTAAGGACTGTTTGGGATTAGCAATTTTCATTGAGTGCTTATTAGAAATTTATGGCTTATTGCTTTGGGATTTTGTTTAATTTTTGTTTTGTCAAGCTTATTAGGTTATCTTTAATTAGCATCTAGCTTATTAAGGTCAGCTGTAGCTTATTTTAGCTTTTCTTAAAAAATTCTAAAAACTCAAAAATAGTAGCAAATAGCTTTTTCATGTAGAATTTTTACTGCTTAATTGAGATTCAAAATGTCTTTTGCTTATTGATTTAAGTAGTGTTTTAGCTTAGCTTTAAGTAGGTGTAGAGCTTTTTGCCATAAGGATCCAGTAGCTTATATAAAAATAAGCTCAAAGTTTGCCATTTTGTCAGTTTAGATTTTAGTTTTCAAAAAGTACTTATTTGCTTTCTTAGCTTTTTGCTTGTTCTTTGTGCTTATTCCTTGCTTAAATCTGTTCATTAGTGTAGTGGTTGGGTAGTAGTAGCTTATTTGGTCCTTGCCTTAGCTTATTTAGCTTTTAGTTTGCTTAAGTGTTGAAAAAGTAAAATAAGTGTCATTTCTGTTTTCTTTTTAAGCCTTTTCCAGCTTATTGAGTGGGTTTCAAAAATAGTTTCTTTTATTAAAGTTGTTAATTTTCAGCTTTTTTACAACTTTGCTTTTATAAGTTTTCAAAAAAAAATGGAAAAAGGAAAGTCATAGGGTTCGAACCCATGACCTCCTTTTATAAGTTTTGATTGAACCAGTTGGTTCTTTTCTTAGCCAATGACTTGCGGCTCCAGTTAAGGATATAGGGAAGACTCGGAGCATTAGTTGATCCACAGTAATGTTAGGAACATGGAATAAGTCAACTATTTTGAGAACTTTCTCAATATGTTCATATGCATCCTCATTATCCGAACCGCTAAATGTGTTTTCTTGAAGCTCCTTAAGAAATTATCCTTTCAGTTCAAATTGATCTTTGTTATCAATTTTAGGCCTAGCAACTCCCGATCCATAGTCCGTTTGGGTCTTGCTCATGTATTGCTCCATTGTTTCCACCATTGCTTCTACTTCTTCTTCCTTCGAGTATTTTTTGTTAGAAAGTAGATTGAAATCC
>BQNB010171034.1:0-12206 GCA_026074375.1 Tanacetum coccineum | reverse complement strand
GTCTTGATGCATAGGCAATTACCTTATCCCTTTGTATAAGAACACATCCCAATCCTTGGTTTGACGCATCACAATAAATGACAAAATCTTCTACTCCATCCGGTAACGACAATATTGGTGCATTCCACAAATTGTCCTTCAACGTTTGAAAAGCTTCCTCCTGCTTCTCACCCTACTCATACTTCTGATTCTTCTAAGTCAATGAAGTAAGGGGTTTACTTCAGATGGTGTCCCAGAAATGATCTTACATCAGATGGTGTCGTAAGGGCTTTCTAACTTTTCACCGCCTTAATCTTACTTGGGTCTACGTGAATACTGTCGTGATTTACCACGTGTCCAAGAAAATGTACCTCTTGCAACCAGAACTCGCACTTGGAGAACTTCGCATACAACTTATCCTTCCTTACTAAATCCAACATCAATCTAAAATGATTTTCATGATCCTCCTTCGTCTTTGAGTATATTAAGATTTCGTCAATAAACACTATGACGAACTTATCCAGGTACGGTTTGCACACTCGGTTCATTAAGTCCATGAAAACTGCGGGTGCATTTGTTAATCCAAATGGCATAACCGTAAACTCAAAATACCTATATCGTGTTTTGAACGCGGTCTTCGAGATATCATCATCATGCACTCTTAGCTGATGATAACCAGATCGAAGGTCTATCTTAGAGAAGTAGCGCGCTCCTAGAAGTTGGTCAAACAAATCATCAATCCTAGGGAGTGGATAACGATTCTTGATGGTCAACTTGTTCAGTTCACGATAGTCTACGCACATGCGAAATGATCCATCCTTCTTCTTGACAAAAAAAACTGGCGCTCCCTCTGGTAAGTGACTTAGCCGAATAAATCCCTTGTCTTGTAACTCTTGAAGTTGCTCTGACAGTTCTTGCATCTCCGAAGGCGCTAGTCGATATGGCGACTTTGCTACGGGCGTCGTGTAACACCCCCATTTTGATAAATATAGCAGCGGAAGCTAATCTGGGGTATTACTTCATAGTACAACAGTCACAATCATAGAAAATGACTCAAAAGAGACGTTTTTAAAAGATACGTTATCATTCATTAAAATTAGAGTTTTACAAAGGCAGGTCCCAAAATCTAGAAACATAAAATGTGAATGATAACAGTTTTTAGCCATCTTTAAGTCCATGCCACTCCATGCCATAAGTTGCTCAATTACCTGAGATAAACATGCTAAAAAGGATCAACACAATGGTTGAGTGAAATTCATTGGTTTATGGTAAATAGTTTGAATACAAATTATAGTGTAATATTTGCACGAGCACAATTATTATGGAAAACAATATTATTATGGAAAACAACATTATCATGGAGAACAACATTATTATGGAGAACAGTTGAATGCAAGTCATCATAATGGTAATAATTGCAACGAATACAATTATCATGGAAAAATGGTAACATTATTATTGCATCCAAGCTCATAACACCAATACGTTAACAGGGAAAATCACCGTAGTAACATTGGTTGGGGAGCTATGTCCCCATGGAAAAGGTAACTTCCCAAGGTTACCCATTAGGTAAAATATCGTGCGTTTGGCTACCCTATGAATGGGTATACAAACGGGAGTCGTCACCCCCAATAGATCTATTCACAATATTCACCCTCACTCATAAGCAATTAATGGTTCATGATATGGAAATAATGGCACTGGAAGCTACTTAGGCAATAATATATCTGGATAGCATACAGATGGAAAAACACTTGCATTCATGGTAAAATAATCATGTTGTTCAAAATTCATAGTTTAAGCATGTATCCCCCTCGCAAGTTTATAAAGCATGTAAATAAGTAAAAGCAAGGTTATGAACTTCACCTGCTAGGTAGTTATAATAAATATTCCAAAATGAAAGCTGATGACCTTATCACAATCTTAACAGGGAAGGTTGATATAGCAAAATGATAGTAAACAGCCACGTCACACAACCTGAGTAAATGTGTCAAGTCTTAGGAAGATTTTGGAATTATTGTATCACCGTTCAGGCCACCATATTTTAGAAGTCATTCAGTAAACGTTTGAGGAGCTAGTGCACTTTAAATCGTAAACCCAACAACTCAGTCAGAACGTAATACCAAGATGAAACCCCTTAGTATGAAGCTCCCTAGTATTGTGCTACAATATAGATTCGAGATAGGATTTTTAAATGTACATTAATGATGCATTATATAATAGTTACAAGATAATCGGTTTTAAGCGTTTTGCTCAATAATTGGAAATGATAAGCACATCAAGCGCTAATTAAAGGTATGACTTATAAATTTTGAACACTTTTTGACACTTTTTCAAAATGTTACGTTTTAGACCCTTAAGAATGAAAAAGACAAAATATACCCTTAGAGTTTTCACTTTTACATGTTTGGTCCTTCTAGTTTAAAAGATGTACAAAGTAAACCTTGTACTTTGGAAAGTGACATAATAGACCCCTATAGTTATAAATTTAAAAATATGGCAAAAATAGTCCTTGTACTTATAAGTTTTCAAAAAGTTACGATATATACCCCTATGCATGAAAAACGTATTGTTCTTAGTCCAAAATCTATAATAATGATATTTTTCAATATGAAAAGTAATTTGAAGGTTATAGCTTATTAATATAAGCTGAAATATGAAGGTTTAATGTAACGAAAGTTTAAAATAACGATTCGTTAAGCTAGAAATCAAAACGGGTCGTTTTAGGGTTAAATAACAAAAATGCGTAGGTTTTTAATTCAAATTCCTTCAAGACTTGATAAAGTGGTTATAATAACATTAGTTTAAATTAATAGAATAGATTATAACAACATTTAACCATTAAAATGATTTGATTTAAGAAAAACACAAAATTAGGGTTTCGGGTGCACGGTTTAGATTAAAAAGAGAAAACGCATGGTTTTTGAGTTTTGACACTTTAACAAGAGTATATTTAGGATCATATGAATATTATAAGAGGGTAGGAATAGGTATGAATATCATAGAACCTGGGTTTAAGCTTTGAAGATCAATAATGGAGGAAAACGAGTCGAAATGGGTAGAAACGCTTACCTAGGTTTTTCTTCTTCGAGCTTCATGGTTTCAATACTTCTCTTGATTATTGTTCTTGGGACTCCTTAGGAACATCTTGAGCAGAGATTTGTTGCTATTATGGGTTATAGATAGAAGAAGTGGGGGATGAATGAGAATGAGGGGTTTTGAGCTCTATTTATACTCGAATGGAACTTAGAGGCCAAGTAGTCTTAGTACTCAAGGTCAGGACATATGTATCAGCTATAAGGTGATGTAGGAAGGCTACATGATTATTTTATAAGGCTAGAAACTAGCTTGAAGTGTTGTTTGGGGTCTTATGGTGCCGCGGGTAGCTTTGAGCCAAACGAGAAGATGTGGAGCTTTTCTAACCAAGTTGTGAGCTAGATATTTAGGAGAGGTGCTTGTAAGATGTTTAGAGGTGAAGTAGGAGGGTCATGGAGGTGGGTGTTTTCTTGGTTGCTTGATAAAATGCGTCAAAATAAGCCAAAAAGGGTCGTGGGTTTGAATTAGGTCGAACAAGGGTTTTCTTGGTTATTTTTCGAGTGCATTTGATTAGTAGTGATAGTTTAAGGATCACAAGACTTATATTAAGAGTTTACAACAAGTTTTGATTGGTGTTTCGAGTTCAAAATAGGTGAAAATGAGTAAACGGGTCATGGCTTGAAATTACGGTTCGATTAGGGTCTCTTTGATTTAATTCGTGTATATTTTTGTAAAAATGGTGAAATGATTATGGATTATGATTTGTGATGTTGTAATTTATGTACTTACAATTTATTTAAGTAATGGTTTGGGTTTACAATGGATAAAAATCAAGAAACGGGGCATGGTGTAGTATTTTGCTCGGGTTAGGGTTTCTAGGTTTAATTTAATGAAATCTTATGAAATGAGGATGATTATGGAATGTAAATAAAGTGTATGACTTGCTTGTAACTTGTACTTGATGGATTGTACAAGGTTCTTAGGAAAACAGAGGTAAAACAGCTATTTTAGATATGATGCATTAATGACTTATACATTATGCTTTAAAGGACTTGTACCTTATTTTGGAGGGAAAGTATATTCAAATGAGATATTATATTACTTGTACATTAGCTTTGATCACTTGTACATTCATCTTAAATGTTTACATTACCCAAAATTAGGGTTTAGGCATAAATGTTAACGGTTTAAGCTCATTTGGTATTATCGTCGTGAAAACTTTGTTAAATGAGAAAACGTATATGATAAAATGGATATTAGATTGTTGACTTGACATGTTATGATGTTTTCTTGATATATATGAAGATAGAATTGTCATAGGTAGGTTGTGTGAGCTCGTTAACTTTAGTTATGCAAGTTACGTTGCATAATAAGAAGTTAAAGCAAAAATTTCCCCGTGAAAAAGTGATATATTATATAATAAGTAAATATTACATTGATGAAATACTATAAAAATGCAGGTTGTTATAGTCTCCACCCCTTAAAGAAATCTCGTCATGAGATTTAGATGAATGTTAAAGTGAGATTAGGTAATAGATAGGAATACTTAGCACGAACTTGATTTTCATGTTAGGTTAATCAATGTTACAAGTTCACATGTGTGATACATTTATAATTATGTTGCGCACATTTACTTTTGCATCAGCATCAAGTTCAGCAATTTTCCTTCCCTGTTTGGATGCATCCTCCTGAGCATCCCCAACTAACAATTTGACAAAAAGGGGAAGAAGATTTGATGATTTGCAACTTGTAGATCCTTGGTAGCTTAAGGGGAAGTTTTCATTCGTATATTAACTTCAGGGGAAGTTCGTGCTTATTTGGTTTTGTCATTATCAACTAGGGGAAGATTGTTGGGAATTATATTTGAGTTGATAAGACAAAACACGAATGAAACAAGATGGAAACAAAAGGACCAAAGTCGTCATTGAAGAATTCTACAAGCTGGTGGAGAAAATAAAGATTTGGTCAAAAAGAGATAAAGATGAAAAGATAAAGATGAATAATTAATTGATTCTCTCATTAATATCTTTTATTAGTTTCCATGTAAGCCTTGACTCCTTATGCTATAAAAGGAGGTCCAGGCATATTGTTTTGATCATCCAAAAAAGTGTGTCAAGATGTAGACACAGAAAAGTGTGTGTGTGTTATCTAGGCGTCAAGTCCTCTAATAGACGCCTAGGGGTTGTTTGTTTGTTTTAGCCTCAAGAATCTTTGATTCCTTGTTATAGTTTAGATAACACGTTTTACCATTGATCAAGGTAGAATTGGGGCTTGTAGTAGTCATTGAAACAACAAAGATAATGATGAAAAACCTTGTTTGAGTAACTTTGATTCTTTGTTATTATTCCGCTGTGCAAATTTATTAATCATTATTATTCATGATCCTATATGATATCTAAACAATCTCGAGCTATAAACGATCCAAGAACTATCAAGATGTTTTAGTTCTAACAGGTGGTATCAGAGCCACGAGGCTCTCGATCAAGGATCTTCAAGGTTTTATTGGTTAAAGAGTTTTTCAATATTCTGTTTTTCGGTGTTCACAGTCAAATTCGGTAAGGTTAGGGTTGTGTATAAACCATAATTTGGTGAGAAACAGAATTTGTGCATAAATTTGATAAAAGCAGATTATATACTTTGTTTGTATCTTAATCGATCTCTAATCTGCTTGATAAAAACCCTAAAGATCATGGTTGCTGCTGTTGTTACTTGTGTTCGTTTCTTAATGGAGCAGACGCAACAAGATTTGAAGAACCCAAGGTTATTGGTGATCTTTTCTTGATAAAAGAAGATGCAGCAGTTGGTCATCCTGGTTCGTACTTAATGCTGCTCACTGCCAATACGACATTACTACTGCCCATATAAATTAGTACTACCATCTTATTCATTACTAGTGCTTGTGCAAGAAAGGTTAGTATTGTTCGTTCATGAAAGATACTTAGTGCTGCTTAGGGTTCGTGTACATGTTCATGCTGCCATCAGAAATTTTTAGTGCTGCTTATGTTGGTTACTGCTGCCCAAAGATAACTTAATGTTGCTAGAAGTATTACTGTTGCTATGTTCGTAAGTTAATACTGTTAGTTATAAAAGCAGTCAGTTAATACTATTTGTTCTTAAAGTTAAAACTGTTAGCATTAATCGATATCAGACAGAATGTATGATTGAGATCTCGTACAACACACACAAAAGGAAGTTAATACTGCTAGTGTTAGTAGTTACTACTGTTAGACTTAAACCAAGGTTTGTGCTGCTTGTATGTTTAATACTGCCAATAGAAGATGTTTTCTAGTGTTGGTTACTATTGCTTAGTTTAAGGGGAAGCTAACAGATTGATTTGGTTTAAATGTTCTTAAATGTTTAAAAGGCTCGTATTTTCTTGGATTAATTGGTTACGAAGAAGATTGTTTATGACTTATTTAAAGATGAAGTAGAATTACTTAGGTACGTGTTCTTATCATATCTTAAACGGCCAGCAACGTTTAAATATAACTTGTTCGTTTTATATGGTGTTGACGAAGACTTGCAAAATCTAAAGAAACAAAAAATAGATTTAATAAATTTTTTAAAAAAATTTTATTTTTTTAAAATTTTTTTGAAGATTAATAAATAAATAAAATAAAAATTTAATAAATATATATTAAAAACAGAAAAAGAAAAATAAATTTGAGAATGTAAATTTAAAGAATTAAGAAAAAAAATTTTTAATAATTTTTATTAAAAGGAAATAATTTTAAAAAAAAAAAATAAAAAAATATTAAAATTTTTAAAGGAATAATATTTAATTTAAATAGAAATAATTTTTTATAATTTTTTTTTTTTAAGATAAAAAAAGAAAAATTAAAAAAAAATAATTATAAAAAATTTAATAAAAAAATTTTTAATAATTTTCAAAAAATAAATAATGAAAAATTATAAAAAAATATTTAATTTTTTAGATTTTTAGAATAAAATAAAAATATATTATAAAATTATTAATTTAAAAATTATTGAATAAAATATTTTTTAAAAATAGTAAAAATAAAAAAAAATTAAAAATTTTTTTAGTAATATAAATATAATATAATTAAAAAAAATAAAAAAAATAAAAAATAATAAAAATGTATTTTTAAAATTTTTTAAAATATTAAGGATTATTTTTTTTAAATAAGATTTAAATAAAAAATAATTCTTTCTAATTATTAAATTTAGAATTATTAAAACAAATATTTAATAAGATAAAATTTAAAGATGAAGTGGAATTACTTAGGTACGTGTTCTTATCATATCTTAAACGGCCAGCAACGTTTAAAGATAACTTGTTCGTTTTATATGGTGTTGACGAAGACTTGCAAAATCTAGTGTGATTTTTCTTATGGTACTCAATGCTCACATAATGCAATCACTGTGGTTATTGTGTCCTTCATAGAAAATGAGATAAATGTATCAGAGATTGGCAGTGTCTCCTTATACATCGGTTTGGGTATACGTTCGAAGTCACGTGGATAGTACAAGATATAAGACACAAGTTTGGGTTGTTCTACTTCTACATCAAGTTCGTTATACTTAGTTTTCTTCATTAGTGATCATTACATAGAGCTTACAGAATTGGAAAGATTCAAGAAATGGTTTAACATATGGGTTTTCAGGGGAAGCGTATTGTAAAATGATTAACCATTTAATATGCTACATTGAAGAGTGAAGTTTTTTACTACTGGCTATCCTTTGTTACTACTACTAGTGTAAGTTTACTACTCAAGTTTCATTTTATTCTTAAGTGTGCTAATGGAGGCAATTTGGGTCATTGAATACTATGATTAGAATTGTAACAGAGTTCATAGCCTGAGAAGACAAAGTTGCATACTTTAGTCTCTCTATTTGATATTGACCAAAAAGAGGAAGAATATTTTTTGATTTGCAACATTAGATCCCTTGGTAGCATAAAGGGGAAGTTTTCATTCGTATAATTAACTTATTCAGGGGAAGTATGTGCTTACTTGCTTTTGTCATTTCAACTAGGGAAAGATAGTTTGTAAATGAAACAAGAGGGACTAAATCGACATAATGAAGATTCTACAAATAATGGAAGATTGTAGAAGATATGGTCAAAGATATGAAGATCAGGATTGATATCCAAATGATTTAGTTTCCTTATAATATTAAATGTGTTGACTAGGAAGGTTGAATACTTATGGAAAGTATTAATAAGTATTAAAAATGATGAGTAGGTTACAAGGTTTATTAGGAAAGCATTAAAATGTATTAATGTATAATACATAGGAAAGTATTAAATGTGTTGTAACCTACTAGGACTCCTTGGACTATAAAAGAAGGTCCTAGGGTGTAGAGAAAATACATCAATCTCTACACAATCATCATATACACGTTTTACTCATAGTTAGTTATAGCTTCAAGGTTGTAAACCCTATCACTATTAAGAGTGATCGTATTAATATATTGAAGCTGCAACGTTTGGTTAATTGTTATTATTCTTCTTAGTATCACAACCTAGTTTCCGCATAGTTTGTGATATTCCCAATCAAAGTTTCTACCATAGTTGTCTTGGATTTATCCAATACAACTAAACCTTATATCAGCTAAGGAGTTAAAGATCTGTTCAGAAGGGATCAACAAGTGGTATCAGAGCTGGTTGAGAAGCTTTGAATAAGAAGAACACATTTTCTACACACAAGATTTGTTTGTCGAAGAAGAGATGGCCTACAGCTCAAGTTCTTCAAATGCTAATTCTAAGGTACATACTTGTTCTACTGAATGTGAGCAATCATATGCACAACTTAAAAAATTATATGATACTCAAAGGGAACAACTTGGTGATGCTAGTATAGAAATTCAAGCCTATACTCAAGCTTTAAAAAAGGTAGAGGCTCAATTAGTTGCTCATCAGAAAAATCAACTTTGGTATGAGGAAAAGATTAGATTTATGAAAATTGATTTAGATGACAAAACTGATGTACTCACATACCATAAAAAACTATTAGCAGAAGCTGTAAAAGAAAAAGAAGAATTAAAAACCAAATTAGAATCATTTGAAACTTCTTCTAAAAGTCTTAATACACTGCTTAATAGTCAATTGAGTGCTAATGATAAAGCTGGTTTTGGGCATAATGGTGCAAAAGAGTCTAAAGTAAGTGAAACAATTACTAGTGTGTCTAAAGTTGAAACAAGTAATTCTGAAACTAGTAATGATAAAGTGGAAATGCCTAAAATTAAAACTGTTAGGATGAGTGAACCCATCATTGAGGAATGGGAATCTGACAGTGAAGATGATGAGATTGTGGTCAAACCTAAGGAAGTAACAAAAACAGTCAAACCTAGCTTTGAAAAGATTGAATCTGTTAATGCTAGGAATGAAACTGTTAGGCAAGCAGAAAACCCTAGGAAAAACAATAAGAGTCCTAGAGGAAATAAAAGAAACTGGAATGGTATGATGACTCAGAAATTAGGTGAAAATTTTGAGTTTAACAATAAGGCTTGCTATGTATGTGGTAGTTTTGATCACCTGCACTATACCTGTAAACACAAGAGAAAGATTAATGATCAAAAACAGGTTAAACCAGTGTGGAACAACTCAAAGAGGGTGAATCACCAGAACTTTGGTAGATTTTCTCACCCCAATCCAAAAAGTAACATAGTTCCACAAGCAGTACTAACTAAGTCAGGCCTAGTATCACTTAATACTGCCAAATCAGTTAGTACTGCTCAATCCAGAACAAGAATGAATGATGCTATGCAAAAACCATATTCTATTTATAAAGCATATTCATCTGATAAAAGACCCTTTAACAAGAAAACAACAAATTACAACAGATATTTCAACAAAAGAGTTAATACTGTTAAGAGTACAAGGGTTAATACCGCTAGGCCAAAAGCAGAGGTTAATACTGTTAAGGCTTCAGCTAGCTGGGTTTGGAAACCAAAACATGAAGAATTAGACCATGTTTCCAAATCAAATAGTGCATCAAAGACCTTGACAAGATATGATTATGTTGATGCACTAGGCAGGTTCAAGTCTGTTCTAGCTTGGGACTTCAAAAGACACTAACTTTCTTATTGCAGGGCAATTCATAAAGAAAGTGTGATTGTGAATTGCTGTGTTTTGTATTTTCTGTGTTTGTGGACTAACATTGTGCAAGAAAAGAGAAGTGTTAGATAGAATTAATAGTTGAAGTCACAAGGATTTTGTGTTTGAGTTGATTGTTCACTGGAAGTAGCAGGTTGAAGAAGAAGGATTAGTGACAAGAGGGTTGCTGTTTTGGGAGTTGATTAAAGTAGCAGGTACCTTAACAAAAGTGGAGAACAAAAGTAAATAAAAAAAGTTTGTGCTATGCTTTGGATGAGTGAGTGAAACAAAGATGCAAAAGTGAAGAACAAAAGTGGAGAACAAAAGTTTGTATTGGATTTATCCAATACAAAAGTGGAGAACAAAAGTTTGTGCTATGCTCTGTGCTTCTGATGTGGAGAACAAAAGTGGGATGCATACTATTCGTCCTAGATTTTATTCAACAGACACAAAGAAAAAGAAGTTGGACACACCTGATCATACAATTCTTGCCTTGAAGAAGTAATATGATTAGTGACGAATCAGTAACAGATTTGCGACAGGATAAAGTGTCACTAAAGGCTATAGGAGGAAGGAGAATGCAGTTTAGTGACTGTTTTGTGACAGATACAGCATCGCTAAAAGTAATGGGACTTAGTACTGCCCTTGTAAACTTAGTACTGTTCGTCCTTATTTTTGTACTGCCAATATAAAACTGTTTGCGCTTGGTTTCACGAGAGGTAACACAACATGTGTTCATCGTATGTTAAGTGTTCGATTACGTATGTTGTTTGTGTGTATGAGCTTCAAAGTAATACTGTTAAAAAAAATACTACTGTTGGACGTTTGGGCTTATATGATTTATTGGGCCAAGGAGAATAGCTTTTTCATGACACTTTCTTGTTAATAATGGTGTCACTAAAAGTCATGGGAGGAAGGAGGGTCAAGTACTTTGTGTTGTTCATAAATAGTACTGCTCGTTGAGAGTTAGTACTTCTAGATTTACATGTTAGTACTGCTTTCATGATGGTTAATACTGCAGCTTCTATGATTAAAATTGCTTCGAGTACTGTTCGCACATGTGATGTTGGTTAATACTATTGTCACTTTATACAAGAACCAATCAAGGTTTATAAATACATGCGGCTCAAGGTGGTTTCTGTTGTTAAAAGTCTCATTTAGCATGCATGAATTTGGCATTTAAAGATGATGTATAAGGAGAGGTTGCGTGTTATATTGGGGCAAAAGAGGAAGAAGGTTTATATTGTTCGAGTATAATGATACACATGGGTCTTCAAGCATGCATNGGTTTAATGGGATTTATATTGTTCAATTGACGCCAAGAAGAAAACCCTTTTCAAGATTGATGAAAGTAAGCAGATACATGTTATGGGATGTAAGTGAGTCTCTGATTTAGGATTGGATATGTTATGGTTGCCAATGGTAAATTACTACTGCCAAGTGATGGTTTGTACTACTCATTATACACTTAGTATCGCTGGTTCAAAATTAGTACTGCTTGCCCAAGTTTGTACTGCCAGGATTAGTGACACAACAGCGACGACTCAGTGACAGTTAAAAGTGTCACTAATGGATTAGGAGGAAGGAGACCATAATTAGTGATAACGTAGTAACAGAATAGTGACGGTCCAACAACAAAACAGCGACAAGAAAAAGTGTCGCTAAATGATGTGGGAGGAAGGAGGCTCAAGTACTTTGTGTTGTTCGTAAATAGTACTGCTCGTTGAGAGTTAGTACTGCTACATTTACATGTTAGTACTGCTTTCAAGGTGGTTTCTGTTGTTAAAAGTCTCATTTAGCATGTATGAATTTGGCATTTAAAGATGATGTATAAGGAGAGGTTGCGTGTTATATTGGGGCAAAAGAGGAAGAAGGTTTATATTGTTCAAGTATAATGATACACATGGGTCTTCAAGCATGCATTGTTGGGCTTTAAGATTAAATACATATTGGGCTCAAAAGAAGTGATAGAATGAAGCAGCTGCTGTTATATGGTCCTATGAACAACATATATGGTTTAAGGATTTTAATGTTGATTCATACTTTATTCTGCTATGGTTGTGTGAACAGCACGTGACAAGACAGAAGGTAACATGTGATGTTGATATTGCTTCTTGAATTTAGTACTGCCAAT
>BQNB010171033.1:0-13613 GCA_026074375.1 Tanacetum coccineum | reverse complement strand
TTTTCGGTCTTGAGCTATTCAAACAAAATATTCAAAGTTTTGTAGCTCAAGTCAATGGCTTGTTATTAAATTTCAGATAACAACCCGGTTTTCAAATAAAAGAAAAGTGTACGTTTCAGTGTGCTTTATCTTCAAAAGAAGAGAAATCTTCTTTGTCCGGAGTAATTTTCTTATCAAAATCTTTTCAAAAAGTGTGCTTGGGACATACGACTTCTAAGTAAATATCAACTTAGGACTCGTTCTTCAAATAAAGGAAAGTGTACATTTTTGTACATTTATCCTCACAATGGGAAGCTTACAACTTCTCGGACTTGAGCTATTTCATTTAAGATATTCCAAATCTTGAGCTCAAGTAAAATGGTATACAAAAGTTTGAACATAAATTTTCAAGAGTTATTCAAAAAGATTTTTCAAAATCTTTCAAATTCTGTGTTCAACACCCTCTTTCTTATTCAATCATTTGATTTATATCTATTTTTATAGGGGAGTATAAAAGAAAATATTTTGAACAAATGAATAATAATCAATTTAAAAGTAGTTGTTGTCAAGTGTGTTTATATCGATAACCGTGCAAATGGTGAAGATTGTGTCTGGTTACGACCGTTTCCTAAAATTAACAGGATGAGGAGTGAGCAATATACTGACCATACGTTTTAGATATTGACATACTTTGACGCAACTAGTTTTTCAAATTTGTTTAGAACATTCAAAAAGGTTCCAAATCATAATCATGCTATATCTGTTTTGTCCCATGTGTTTTCAAAATTTCATATAGCTATTTTAATCCATTGATATAAAAAATATCATATGGTATGCTATTTTTGAGGGGGAGAAAATTAGATAAAAATGTGATCAAGAAAGATAAATGCTTAAGTGTGTGGAATAACAAAGTGATCTAAAAGACTCAAAGTGCAATCAACTCTTTTCTCTATGTACAAAATAATTTTGAATATCGATGCACATGTGTAGGGGGGGTATTTCTCAAAAGTGAAACTTTCAAAGTGTTAAATATTTTGATTTATATCAAATAATTTGATTGATTTTCAAATGGTTTTATGGTTTCTATCTTAAATACCCATAAACCAACTACCTTACGATGATCAAAGAAGAAATAAGGTGGTAAGGTTAGGTATTATCCCATGATCCAACCAGAACCGGAGGGATCTATCCAGGGACATTCCATAGATAGAATCGAAGCCCTTAGGTATGATGGAGTTGAATGTGAATGGGAATAATATTAACTAAGGCATGACTTATCATCGGAATAATCACAACATGATGATAGTAATGACGTCTTGGTGGACATTGAAGGAGTTGAAGAATATAAAAGAAATGATGTGGAAAGGGTGTAAAGAAAGAAGCCCTCCATAATCATTAGGCAGAAACCAGGTCAATACATAATCTATCGAATATCATAAAGATGATATTTGGTATTGAAGAAAGACATCATGGACCCAGTGATGCAATACACAGCCCTTTCCAGCAACTCAAGATTCTCTCAAAAGAATTCTTGTTTCGTTATCACGGAGAATAAATGCATAATTTATTGACATCTCACTCCTAGATTGTTGATATTGAAAAGGTGGCAGTCTGCTCCATCCTCCGATCACTAAAACCAAAAAGCACTAATTGAGTCTAGAGCCAAATGAGATCATATCATCGAATCTCACATAGGACATAAAAGTACATTTGTAGTAAACATGAATGATACAAAAGGTACAAGAGTCGCTTATATCTCTATGTGACACTGCATGTCTTTGTGATATTGCGCGGAACATTCAATAGTGATACTTGAGTAAAGTATTCATGATGATGAATGGAAATCCTACCAGTACTAACATCAAGCCAACGCTGAACGTAGGTCACTAATTTGAAAATGATTGTTTAATGATTCAATTAGTGTTAACTAGTAATCTAAGTAATCTAGTAGTTATCATGTTTTTCTGGAATTTGTTTTCAAAAAACACAAAGAACATTTCCTTGAGTCATTCAAGTGAAGTGTTGGATTACCAAGGTTACTTATGATGTCATAATATTGATAAGGGGAGATTGTTGGAATTGAAGTTAGTAGTTGAATCTCATGCTTAGACCGCACTTCACACATGACTTCCCTATCGAATATTCAGGCGTAACAAGATTATGATTATGTTTGATGGTCATCAAATATAAAATGTGTACATCCGGGACTTAATTAACTTTGGTGTATACAACATAGTACAAAAACTGGGGGGAAGAAATGTGTACATCCGGGACTTAATTAACTTTGGTGTATACAACATCCGGGACTTAATTGACTTGGAGGTTATAGTTTCTTTCTTCTATGAGTTGTTTGTGTGAAGTATGTGCATACGAATGGTTGTTCATTTGGGGGGAAGCAATTAGGGGAAGATACATTTATGTACAACAACATCAACAATATCTCTACCTTTCAGAAGCAAGAATAACGTCATATTCATTTCTTCATATCTCATACTCAAAAGTTAAAAGATACACTTCCGTAACTCTGATAAATCAAAGAACTTCCTCAAATCATCAAGTTGATTGATCAAGACAAAAGTTCTACATGAGGAAGATTGTAAGCTATCAAGAAAGTATGAGTATGTTGGTTAGAAGCTTTAAAAGACAAATCAAGATGGATTCACGATAAAGAATGATGATATGAAAAGATCTCAAAGGCAAAGACAAAAAGGAAAATGGAAATATCAAGATCAAGATCACTAGAGCATGATTGGAACAAGACCACTATTACACATCAAGACTCAAGACAAACGAGCATTAAAGATTAAAGATCAAGGTCACAAGAGAGATCTAAATGGTCATCCTTTAGGAGGAGATTATTACGAATAAGAAAATGATCATTAATGTAATCAAAGAGAGATCCCAATTATGGTCCTTTGGGGGAAGATTGTTAGGAATGATAAAAGTGACGATCTTATTGAGATAAAAGTCTTGTAATAAATAGAGAAATAATATTGTGTAGTAGGTTAGGTAATAAGCTCCTGACTTAAATAAAGTCACGAGACCCGACAAATAGCTAAAAGCTAAGAAACAAGAGCTCTTTGCTCTTCCTTGTAATTGAGTATAAATACCCCATCACCACCTCATTAGTGGGGGGTGTCTTCTAATCTCATTCTTATCTTTTCTCTAATCCTCCTTTTCCCTCTTTCTCTATCTACTTTCCATCTTTCTATTTCTAGAATAAACACGCACACAACACCTAAACACACACTTTATTGGTTATTGATCCTAAATTCAAGAACTAACAGAACAATCATCAAGGAGATATCAAAGCGTCGAGAACGATGACCGAGGATCATGACCAACATGACAAAATTAGGGGAACCTAAAGAAGTTCACTTGTAATGAATGAAAAAGAGAAGAGTTAGAGGACCCTCAATATGAGAAACAGCCTTGTGAAAAGAGCTTGATCAGCGGGATAAGGGAAAAGGAACTCCTTGGAAACTTTTACATGAAGATTCCAAAACATAAATTAAGAAGCTCATATGGAAGCATGGCAATGAAAGGAGTTAGGAAAAGATCCTCCGGCATACCCCTAGAATTAAGGAAGAAATGAAGCAAAACGCATTCTATGTTGAAGTACTAAAGGAATGCATTGGAGAAGAGAGACACTTCCAAATCTTGCATGTGCGAGTGGGTAAGGAAGCATGTCAGATGCTGGTTTGGAGGCACTAGGAGATACCAAGATATGAAATTGATCGTTCAGCACCATCTAGGGTGATGGTCCTCCGATGGAGCTTCCAGAAGTAGCATGTGATTCGAAGGTATGAAATCACTCGTCTGGTATACACTCATTGCATCTCACATATTAATTGCAGAAACTAGTAAGTGTTTGAACTCTTTAATTTTATGTGTTCTTAAGCCGTCACACAAGGATAGAAAGCACATGAGTAGATCCTTTGGTAGCATAACTATAAACCTTGCCTTAGCCTATTAATTTTAGCAATAAGCTTGCATGATAGTGCGAAACAAGGATGTTGGTCCGGTACATGGTAACGATGCGTATAACTAAACCATACATAGGCATAGACGAGAATTTGTAAAATTCCCTATAGTTGTGTAGAGCCGAATAAATAAGCTCTCATCCATAACGTAGTGGTTTGCATGTAACAAGGTATAGTGTCCTTTAGATACTCGGGATGAGATAATCTTAATTGCCCACTCGTAATTTTAAAGATAAATTAGGAGAAGACCACCCTAAAACACTACTCCAAAGTAACCCAGGAAACAAGGGTCACCTCAGAATGCATGTTGCCAATCTAGCACGGGCTGAGCCATACAAATGCTCTAGAGAAGCTGACACGTTGAAGGACACGTTAGGTCTGGAGTCACAGGAAGAACTTTGTAGAAGCTGGTATAACACCCCTATTTTTGACATATAGCAGCGGAAGCTAATCTGGGGTA
Source organism: Tanacetum coccineum (assembly GCA_026074375.1). Lineage (NCBI taxonomy): Eukaryota > Viridiplantae > Streptophyta > Magnoliopsida > Asterales > Asteraceae > Tanacetum > Tanacetum coccineum. The sequence continues at coordinate 9,191 of BQNB010171033.1, read as the reverse complement.
TTATTTCATAGTACAACAGTCATAATCATAGAAAATGACTCAAAATAGATGTTTTTAAAAGATAAGTTATCATTCATTATTTCATCAGAGTTTTTACAAACAGAGGTCCCAAAATCTACATGAAAACATAAAGTTTGAATGATAACAGTTTAGCCATCTTAAAGTCTGTGCCACTCCATGCCATAAGATGTTCAGTAACCTGAGATAAACATGCTAAAAAGGTCAACACAATGGTTGAGTGAAATTCATAGGTTTATAATAAATAGTGTGAATACAAGTCATTATAAGAGTGGGTTACGTTGTTATACACCCATAAGTGTAATAATTGCAATGAGTACAATTATTATGGAAAATAGTATTATTGCGTCTAAGCTCATGGCACTCAAACTGACTAGTGTATATATCAATAATGATATATATAAAGATAATGGCCCCCGTGTAGGTAATTTCGATATACCTATGAGTTTTAAATATAGTGCGTTTGGTTACCTATCCGGCTAACACAAAGGGATTTATCAATCCCAATAGGCCTATTCACAATATTCACGTTCACTCGCAAGTGATTAATGGTCCATGATGGTAGGGGTCTTCTAGCATAAAAGGACGTAGACAATAGATGCAATAATATATCAGGATAGCATACATTTAAAAAACACTTGTATTCATGGTTTATAGCATGTATCCCCCTCACGGGTTTATGAAATAGAAGATTTAAAAGTGAGGCTATGAACTCACCTTAATAGTATAGGGAAATCTGATTGATGGAAAAAGTATATCAAGTGAAAGTAACGGCTTCGTCACGCAACCTGGGGTGATATGTCAAGTCTTAGTGTGATAGTTTATGTTTCAAAACTTCATAAAGTTTAACGTATATCTTTGATTTATTAAATTATGGAAATATTGTATCACTGTTCGGGCTATCATAATCCAGAGGCCATGTAGTATCGTTTGAGGAGCCATGGCACTTTAAATCGTAAACCCAACAAACTCGTCAAAACGAAAACTCAAATGAAACCCTTCATATGAAATTCCTTAGTAACGTGATACGATAAGAGTTTTTAATTTCTTCAAAAGATAGTTGATGATAATTATGTAAATATTATGACGAAAGTAATGCCGTCGATTTATCATTAAGAACGATAAATGTGTCGGGTATTTATAAAATTCGAGTTTCATAATATTAATATATATTTTATATTATTATAGATATAATTATATTTTAATATTTTTAAGTTTGCAAAATTGGGCAATATCCCCCTGGTTTATAAACATTTACGACTTGGTCCTTATAATATAAAATAAAATAATTTAAACCTTAACTTTGAACTCGGCAAAATAGGTTCCTTATAGATAATCTTTAGAATAATACATTTCACCCCCATTAGTTATATATTCAGAAAGTTACGATATATACCCCTATGCATGGAAATATTTGCAAAACAAGTCCAAAAAGTCATGCAAGCTTATTTCAGATGCAATAATATATCAGGATAGCATACATTTAGAAAACACTTGTATTCATGGTTTATAGCATGTATCCCCCTCACGGGTTTATGAAGTAGAAGATTTAAAAGTGAGGCTATAAACTTACCTTAACAGTACAGGGGAATCTTAAGAGTATTTAAAGCTTCAAACAAGAGTTTATATATGATCCTAAGAGTATTATGAACATTCTAATACAGAATATAAGCTTATGGAACAAGATCTTAGGCTTACTTGAGCTAAAATGGGTCGAAATAGGTTTTATGACTCGTACGCCTAGGAATGGCTTCAAGACTTCATTTTTTTGCTTCTTGGCTTCTATTCTAAGCTTCAGGACTTCTCTTGATCTTCTATTGCTGCTAGGGAATGGATAGAACTCCATTTGAGTGTGTGAGATGAGTTTTGATGGATGATTTGAAAGGGTTGCTTAGTTCGTGTATTTATAGAGTGAAAAGACCCTTAATGCCCAAGTTTACTTGGTGTAAGATATCTAGGGCTAGAGTAGTAAGTGTTGAGGGCTAAGAGGGTAAGTAATATAAGCTAGAAACTAGATATGATATGTGGAGGGGTATTTGGAGGCCACGGCTAAAGAAGGGAGACAAGGAGGTGACTTGGCTAACTTGGTGGCCAAGGGAGGAGGTAGAGGTGCTGGTAAGCTGCTTGGTGACATAAGGGTGAGGTCATAGAGGTGCTTGGATGGGTGCTTAGTTTAAAAATGGGTAAAAATGGGTGAAAATGGGTATCGGGTTGGTTTAGGGTTCGGTTTATGGTTTTGGACTTTTAGATTGAGTTAGGGTTAGGTTTGAGGATAGATTGAGGTTTAGGATTAGTGTTAGAATTAAGTTTTAAGGTTTAGGGGTTTAAAATGAAATTAGGGTTTTTTAGGGTTTTGTTTAGGGTTTAGGGTTTTTGATTAGGATTTTAGGATGAATTAAGGTTTAGGTTTAGGGTTTAGAAGTTTTACATTGAGTATAATACCTTGTACTAAAGAGGTGGTAAAGAAACTAGAATGAAAACAGTGGTAAAATAAGCTTATTTGACTTTTTGCTTCATTGATTTGTACCTTAAGCTTAAATGAATTGTACATTGTAATTGGAGGGAAAAGAATATTCAATGTGGTGCATTATACAACTTGTACACATACTTGAAGCTTGCACATTCATTTTATATGTATTTATTACATTCAATTAGGTTTTGATATTAACGTTTTTGTTTAATGGTTGTTTTGATATATTGTTTTGAAAAGATACGTTAAATAGTATAAATGTACTTGGTAAAAATGATATTAAGATATAGACATGACATATTAGGATGTTTACATGATATAAACATAGATATAGATGGAATTGGTAGAGGTTGCGTAAGCTCGTTTACTTTAGAGATGAAGTTTCGTGCATATATGAGACAAAGCAAAAATTTCCATGTAAAAAAGGTGGTATCTAATAGTGACATCTAATTTAATAGATGGATTATTACATTGTTGTATTTAATATAATAGGTGGAAATTACATTGAGGAAAATTATGGGTTGTTATAGTCTTCCTCCCTTAAAAGAAATCTTGTCCTGAGATTTAGTTGGATGCCAGAGTGATGTTTGAAAACAGATGTGGATATTTGGCACGAATTTGATCTTCGCAAGCCCATGTAAATTCTGGTCCTCTTTTAGAGTTCTATCTTACTTTGACTATAGGAATATGACTTTGTTTTAGTTGCTTGACTTCTCGATCCATAATCTCTACTGGTTCTTCTACAAAGTTGAGTTTGTCATCAAGTCGAAGCTCTTTCATTAGAATGACAAGGGATTCGTCATATAAGCATTTCTTTAGATTAGAAATGTGGAAAGTACTGTGGACATTACTAAGCTCTTCAGGAAGCTCTAGCTTTTATGCCATTGGTATAACACCCCGTGTTTTAGGGTCATTGACGTTGTCAATAAATCCACAATGTATCTTTTGTATTGTACGCGTTTGCTTTAAATCGTAAACGTTAAGTTAAATCGCGTACGCTAAAAATTAGCGTTCAATGTAAACGGGCATCAAACAAAATAATGTTTACATCAAGCAAGTGTTAAGTAATTATTTTGATGATAATTATTAACTTTGTTCATTTTATTTTTATTGGTTGCGTAAAGTGTTTATGTTTCGCGAAAAATTGCATTTAGGCATACCCGGAACCACCAAAACTTTTCTAGGCTTCAACAAATACCCACATTTATACCCAATACATAAAAATCATAAAAATATATCATGTATATGCCTATAGGGCCGGATATGGTCATGAGGGTGCAAGAAAATATCATAAGAAAACATCCTTCCTTGTTTTCATGGGATAACCACAACTATTAGGGAACATCTATCCAATTTCTTCAAACCTTGACCAAAGACCAAGACTAAGACTCCATTAAGACCCTCTTGGTGTCTCCTTGACTAGTCCTACATGTATGTTACTTATACATTGCAAGAGATAAGAACACATATCCATTTCCTTAGCAAAAATCAACAAAAGCTCTCCTTTTATGCTTGTATAAGCCCACGACTCAAAATCCCCAACACAAACAATCCATATAAATTTATTCTATAATATCTACAAGCCTTAACACATTATATCTAAGATACCTCAAGATGATTTGAAGCATTGGTTAACCATTTCCATGTGTGGAAACAAGAAAAGGAAGCTAGGGTTTTTCTTGGAAATCTAGGGTTTTAAAGGGTGCAAGCTTGAGTTTAAAGCAATGTTGGCTAGCTATCTTTTCCCGACTATTAGCCATGAAAAAGGACATAAAATTCATTAATAACTCATGCTTTAACACTAAAAACTCACGCTTTTGTAGACACACGAATTAGACTCATAGATGCCTTGATCCTAATATCCAATAAAAACAATCCTTAGTTGGCGTTCCCATAACGGACAACTCCCAATCATCCATAATATAATATACAACAATAGTGGTGATATCTACCACTTGATACAAAAAAATACTTAGTTGGTTTATATTGCGACCAACTAAAAATAATATACAACAAAACTTTACATCGTTGGTTATAGCCGTCCCAACGAATAAAATCGTATCCTCATAAATAATAAATAGGTTAGTTTAGATGACCGATTATCTCACAATCCTCTTCCTTTTTTTTCTCTCTTTTTGTATTTTTCTGTTTTTTGATTTTTTTTCTTTTCTTTTTTTAAACAAACAAAGAAAAAATAAATTTTAGGTAAAAATTTCACCCATGCATGAACATGATAACATCTGTGATTTTATTTCCAATCATAATAGTGAATAATAGTAAAACACACGAAAAAATAAACATTTACAATACTTTCCACATTTCCCATTGCATTGTGCAAAATTCTCGACCATAAAACCAAAGATAGAAAATGCACCCGAAACACATATAAAAATATACATCTTTTACACTTACAGAAACTAGCAACAGATTAAGGACTTAATCTACAGGGTAGGGTAAGGTATAAAGGTGTAACGAAACAAATATTTGATGGTGTAAGAAATGAAAGGAATGGCTCAGAAGGTTTTTTTAGGGGTATCTTACTCTAAGTGTAATCCTAGAAATTTACCAATTTAGAATGATCACTCCAATTATATAAAATAATACTTATTATGGTGGTCTCGAATAGTATACCAAGTCTAAATTTTGCTACATCACCCGGCACACTATTTATTGCTGAATTTTAAGTAATTGGAAAGCGGAATAAGCTTAATCCTCACAATATGGAAATAAGGGTTATGTTTGCGGGTCATGCAACTAATAATCTCATAAAAATATGCTAAAAAAAATAAATTTAAGCATAAATTAGGCATATTAATGTAAAAATAAGGACAAATAATGTTCTAATTCTCCTCTCCCCACTTGAGATATACAACGCCCACGTTGTTAATATATAATGTAAAATAAACAGGAAATTAAAGAACTAGAACAGAAAAACTCCCCTGAGATTTTCTCGCTATGATCCTCCATGTTGCGTATATGAGCAAGAATGTGTGTTGTAAAATCGTCTGGATACCAGCATGGCTTTAAACACATTAAGATTCCAGAAAATATGTATACACCAAATTCATCATCCCGTTTAGTAAGTTCATGTATTAATATTAAGAAAACGAAAGCAATTCTATATCTAAATGATCGTCGGTTAGAAAAAAAACAAAAAAACGAATATTGTATAGGAAGTCGATACGCCGTATCCAAATTTCAGGATACGCCGTATTGAAACTGTAGGAAAACAATCCTAAGTACGGGTGAGAGGTCAAATACGTCATATTAAAAATCTGAATAAGCCGCATTGACAAGTTCTGACCATTTATGTTTTATATCAGAAAATAAAAAGATAACGTTCCAGGTTGGTCGATACGCCGTATCCATTGAATTGGATACGCCGTATCTATAACCTGGGAAGATAGTAACAAAATTGAAAATACATTATGGGTTGTCTCCCGGCAAGCACTTTTGTTTTTGGGAGAGTCTTTAAGTTAGACTCCCTTCAGCTTAAGTCCCATCCTTATAAAACAGCTTAGGGTCAAACGGGATTCCAAATGGCAATTTAATTCTTCATAGATCTTCATATAGCATCCTTAGTTAAAATATTCAAAATATGATCTTACACTTAATTTCATGATAAATGTTTTCACAGTGAAACTTTTATAATAGCATCATTACTTGTTTCCAAAAAGTTTATTTTGACCCTCGTGCATAGGTACGATATTGATATTATTACATTAAGTAATGGTTCGATCGATCTATCCCAAAAAGGCTGTTTGATCTTGATTTATCACCATCGTTGTCCGTATTCCATTTTTTGAATCATTGACAGAAAAATATGTTAAAGGAAATAGATCCAGTTACCGATATAACATTATATTCTCATATTCGTATTCGGACAACGATGTTTATTTTTCAAATTAACGTCATCGCCATGCTGAGGAACTACATAGGTTCAGATGAGAACTTAATTCAGATGTTAACGCTGTATCATGAAACGATATTTTGGGAATTTTGTTTTCCAAAAATCTTAAGGATGTTGATGCTACATCATCAAGGCCACCACCTGTCTTCCCATACTTAGTAGTTTCCCAGTTATAAACCTGACCTTGCCTAAGAGCTTTTGCAATTTCATACTGACATATTCCTACATAGTTATATCGAGGTCATCCATTTCCTGTAATAAATTTGCTACGAACATAGAGAAAAAGGTCAAATAGATCGATACTCCATATTCAGTAAACTGGATAGGCCGTATTGATGTTTAAAGTCGAATACGTTGTATTGGTTTAGAGAAAAAAAATTATAGGCCATATCCAAAGGGATGAATACGTCGTATTCAGTATTCGACCAGAAGACAGACAACAAGACTAATAATGCAAACAAACACACAAAATATGCAAAATATATACATATGTAGAAAAATCAAACACAAAAAAAATTAAACTAAAACACAAAACCTAAACTAAAATAATAAACAAGAATTAAACAAACTCACTCCCCGGCAACGGCGCCAAAAACTTGATGTGGTGGTTATGCGTAGGTAATTTATTAATCAAGTTTTACTATTTATATTTTGTTGACTTTACCTATTAACAAACACTAATGAGCAGTGTACCCGGTCTGTTGTAGGTTCATTTGTAAGTAGGGTGTCGATCACTAAGAGCGAGCATTAATACTTAAATTTATCAATATTTTAGTCATCTAAGTTAGTCCTAATTTATCCTATTTAAATATTGTTACAATTAAACTAACGTAAAGGGGGGTTCTTAGACCTGAGGACTTTGGCACGTGTTTTGGTTTTATCTAATCTATTGATGACTCATTAACACACACAAGTTAATAAACAATAGATAAAGAAGCGATCAAGCCAAATGTAAGGAAAATGTATTAGCCAGTTTAATCTAATAAAACGCAGGTATTGTCTATGAGTGCAATGATTGTTTTACTTCGTTTATGATATATCATTCTTAAGCTTAGGTGGGTCTTCTCCCTAAACTCTATGTATGTTTTTCAGTTAATCCTGTCATAATTAACCAAACCCACATAAAGCATTCACAATCTATTATAATCTATCTAGGAGATGATAATGGTGATAATATCGAAATCTAGCTCATTGAGGCTTTACTAAAATTATTGCTTAATACGATTATTTATATACTAGTAGTCCACTGTCCAGATCTTTCCCTAAAGATTCAAAATGTTATTTGAAATCCTAGGTCACTGATGATATCAAATAACGTCTATTTTGTTGCATCATTTATTCCATCTAAATTTGTAACCTTTGCCATTTTTGTGTTCTGAATATTTCATTAATAGTCATTTGACTATTTGACTTTTGTCAGTTTATTCAGATTTTATACCGTGTTGACGGTGGTGATTTTATGAGATATGTGATGATTTGAGGTTTATTGTGATTAATAATCTTTTTTGAAAGGTATTATTGTGTTATGTGTTTCCGGATGGTTTGACCCGTGAATTTTGAGAAATGCCGAAAAACGAATCTGACACGTCCGTTAATGTCCAAATTGAATTTTGAAGGGTTTAAAGTATAAATATGGCAAGTGAATACTCTAATTAATGGAAATGTATTTTTAAGGTGAATAAAATGCTTTTTAACTTTGGGGTAAATGTTGCGGTTGAGTTTTACGAGTTTTTAAGTGATTTCGACACGAAAAGAAAGGCCCGGGACTCCCTTGGATCCCTTGGCCGGTTATGGGAAGGATAGGGAACAACATGGGAGGCTTAATTTTAGCTTCTTTGTCTAAAGTTGTACACTTATATGCTTAACATCTAAGCATTTCTCACATAGATCATTTTTACAAAAAAATATCCTCTCCCTTTCTCTCTTGGTGGTTCGTCCGCACCTACCACACACACACTCTTATAATTTTTGAAGTTTGATCAAGAAAACATGAAGACATAAATATTGGGGTTGATTCTAGTGTTTGGTTATTCATTAAAACAACGTTTGGGTTGTCCGGTTCGTGTCGAAATCTATAAATTTGAAGATTTTCTTGTAAGTTTTTAAATTTAAATTTCGTTTGTCCTTTTGGGTTTATTTTGATGCATAGATGTTAGTTGTACAAGTTGATCGTTGTAAACATTAATTTTTGGAAACGAAACGGATGATTAAAGGGGTGTTTGGTTCGTGAATAGTAAAAAGGAAAAATAGTGATTTTGTAGTTTTGATGTTGTGGTCATGATGGTTGAATAATATATGATACTAGAATGCTTATTTTTGATAGTAGCTTGTATAGCTTATTCAGGCTTATTTTTAAGCTATTTCTTGGCTTATTTGGTTAGTTCTCATTTGCTCCTATTTCCATATGCAGGCAAAATGCAGTGATGATTTGCCCATGCCAACTCTCTTCCACTTCCTTGCTTTCAAAATTTTTGCAGCAGAGCAAGTATGTGGCGATTTTCTTCCATACTATCGTACATAAAATAAAACACTATTATCATCATAACTTGTTTACTGAACCCATAACATCTGGGTGCAGGTAGATGTAGCCGTTATTAAGGTTGGATTAGGAGGAAGAATTGATTCCACCAATGTGGTATGCAGATATTTGGGCTTATACAAATCTTTTCTTCTGTTATTTAAGCTTATCAATCTACTTAAGCAGGACTCAGTCATACAAGATATTTATCTAATATGATGCACAACCTTTCAGGTTCAGACACCTATAGTATGTGGTATCACACCGCTAGGGTA
>BQNB010171030.1:0-12805 GCA_026074375.1 Tanacetum coccineum | reverse complement strand
TTTAGTTTACGCGATTTAACTTAACGTTTACGGTTTAAGAGCAAACGCGTACAATACTAAAAATAATTGGTGACTTTATTAACGTTGTACATTGTACTAAAACACGAGGTGTTATACGATGTGTCACAAAACCACTTTAACAAAGTTATATGTCAATTGATTTTCAAATTAATTTTTTATTTCAATCGGTGAGATAGTAACTCACTGATTTACTCTTATCGTGTTGTCTGCTTTGAGACATTCCGATAATGAGAACATGCTGAGTTTGATGAATCTGATACACATGTGTTAGAAAGATTTAATACTTTAGCTAGAAATTCTGTCAAGGAGATTCTTCTTAAATTGAATCTACCTAATCACAGGTCGATCCTCACAGATTCAAAGGTTACTCCAACAAAATACGGGCGAATAACAAAGCCATATTCTTCCCCCTGCTTTATTGCTAACTGTTTTAATGCAGGATTTTTAAAGACGAAGGTGAAGGTACCTGATTCTAGCTGACTCACAAGATTCATAACCACATGCTCATACCCGACCGACAAACATAAAGACATCATGAAAGCTCAAGTACATGTTTCAAGACTTTCGCTACTCTGATACCGTACGTCTTTCTTGAAGTGAAGAAGTATTAAAGTTAACGAATTTCAAAGAAGTTTCCGTCACTCTGATACCGAACGTCGTTCTCGATGTGACGAAGTGTTAAAAGTTAAAGAATTTTAAGAAATATGCAACATTAAATCTTTTCAAGTCAATAAATCAAGAAAGGTATGAGCATGTTGGTCCAGAAGTCACAAGTTTACAAGATGGCAAAGTTTACAAGATGGCGAAACGAGATTATGCTTGGTTGATGATCTCAAGGTGTTCAAAGATCACATTCAAGACAAGCTAAGGAACAAGCTCAAGACCTAAAGTCTATGATCACTACATCAAATCACAAGTTAACGATTGAAGTTAAAGACTACGAGCTCAAGACTAAAGTCGAAGCATAGTATGCTAAGTTTAAATTTTTGTAAATTGGAGTGACCTCCCTTAGGGGGAGATTGTTAGGAACAAGAAAAGTCTCGGTCACTGCCAATATTAACTAGTCAAAGCCCGTAGTTAGTCAATATTTAGTCTATAAACTAATATGGCCCAAATGCCCATGGAAATCCTCTTAAGGCCTATGGCTGGCCAAATAGGACTATAAATACACCTCTCCATGCCTTGGAGAGGTGGTTGGTTGGTTGTATGTTTCATTTCACTTAATGCATTTCAGGTTTACTACTTTCTCACACTAGAAAATACATCCTTCCTCCTACTTTCTCTCTCTAAGTTCTTGGTTCGTATATCAAAGATTACTTGTATTCTACACTCGAGCTTGATACTCATTCATCATTAGAGGCTGATCCATCAGAGAGTTCATCACCTCTCGTATCTGTAGCACCTATGGTTTTACCTTTTCTGTGTTCAAACGATTCAGAGTCAGATACTGAGATACCCGAGAGGCATGTATCACCTATACCTCATGATGCTATGCTTACTAGTTGGAGGAGCAGAGTTGCATCACGATCATCATCACCTACTACTTCTACTCTAGAGATCCCTACTGCTCTCATTTTACTCGCACCATCTGCCATTGTTGCACCATCATTTGAGTTTCCACTTGCACTTGTTGTTGCCCCACCCGGGACTCGTAGATGATGAGCTATTCTTGTCCAACCCGGGGAGGACATTCCTATTGGTCGACTTTACTGTACTCATCCTGGTGGGCCATGTAGGGCATTGACCTCGAGGAAGTCAGTTAGACCTTTACCTTCTCATCGTTTAGCATTGAGGTACACATCACATCACTTGGATCATTTTACTTTTGGATGATCATTGAGTCATTCATCTTCATATCATTCATCATCTAGGCATTCTATTTTGGGTTATTCTTTATCCGAACATACACCACCAAACACCACCGATACTGATTCATCTACACCACAGAGATTTGTTCATCCATCACTTGCTAGGACTCCACGGTGTAGCGAGGCCTATCTCCGTTGGAGGTCTGACCCATTATCTACCATGTATCCACCGACGACATTCGAGTCGTCAGCTGGGGATTCTTCTTCCGAGTCATTTGCTGGACCATCTCGCAAGAGATGCAGGTCCTCTGCTGCTACTGTAACTTCATCTATCCATGCTACGAGGGCTTTAGTTCCTTCTCATGCTGATATTCTTCCGCCTCGCAAGAGGTTTAGGGATTCTATTTCACCAGAGGATAGTGTTGAGGAGGACATTGATACGGATGTGTTAGAGGACATTGAGGCTGATGCTACGACTGTTGAGGTTGCAGTAGATAGGGATGTTGAGGCTAGGGTTGATGCAGGTATTGATATGGAGGTCGATGTAGGGGACGAGGTTAAGGACGAGGTCGAGTCCAGTGATAGAGGTACTATGGAGGTTGGAATAGATGTGGTTGCTGGGGTTGATATCCCTAATGGTATGTGATTTGCTTCCATCGAGCTTTAAATTTATAAACAAGAATTACCGGTTTAACTAGGGACACATTCGGGCAAGTATACCTTAGTTATTTGAGTCGTGCTTGGTCGTGGGTCATTATACATCAATAAAACTTCATTTAAACTCTATCTTGGGCCTTGGAAGCTTGTATGGTTCACTCTTTTGTCATTTGAATTGCTTCCCTAGCTTGTTCTTTACGAGGGATTCTTCGTATGTGCATAAAACTTCATTTATTCTTTGTTTCTTCGTCTTTTTCTTGCTTTTCCTGTACTTGGCTACAAATAGACTTGCAAACACACTTTAGTACAATTAAGTAACAAAAGCATATAAAAATAGCCAAATAACATATACAAAAGTACGGATAACGCTCCTAAGAATATACTCAATTTGAGCGTTATCAAATCCCCCCACACTTAAGTTCTGCTCGCCCTTGAGCAGGTAAAAGAAAATTTTCTTGCCCTCAAGCACATATAAGAAAAGAAATCTAGAAAGAAAATACCTAAATGGAATTTTATATATAAATTATAATATAATAAAATATATAGTAAATAATATATATATATATTGAAAATATCAACATATTTTTTTTTGTTTTTTTTGCATCACATCTCCCCCACACTTCGCATAAACATACACCACAAAAATACATCAATGAAGCTGCGCATCTCTATCTTTGTTGGAATGGCACACACAAATAACGAAGTATGGCATAACTATCAATCATAAAAAACAATCCATCGAACCAAGCAACTAGCAACCCACCGTTTAGACTTCGACTACTGGTTAGGCTAAGGTTTAAGGTTAGATATATATATTTGTTCTTTTTCTGGATTTTATTAAACGAATGAGATGGCTCAACGGGTGTTCTAAGGGTATCTAGCACAAAAAGTAAGTGCTAACAAATGAGTCCATATGGGTGGTTAACTAACCGACGTGGCTAGCTAAATATCATTAGATGTAAATGGAAGGCCATTTGGGTTTATTTTAATTCATAAGGGTATTCCACTTTACAACGAACATATACACTTATCATCACACGAATGTGATCTCACTGCGGTATTCGTAATTATTTACAAGCACAAGTTCTAATATATTAACCTAATGACGTGGAAACAATTATAAGGGCAAACAAGCCTGCATAAATTTTAAATTGGCCTAAAAATATGAAAATTTTAAAAATCATTCTCGTTGTCCCTATTTACTCCCCCACACTTAAGTTTTGCATTGCTGTCAGTGTAAAAAATAAACTTCAAAGTATGAAATGGGGAAAATAAATAATAGTTCAAGAGAAACGAAACTCCCCGCGCAAAGTAATCGTGATCGAACTCCATATGATAAATACTACACAAAAGCTAGCATAAGCTTCTAAGATCAATTAATTTTTTTCAAGCATCCGTATACGCTCCAAAGTCACAACCAATCCATCCTCCATGAGCTTTATTAAATCTACAAAAATAAACTAAACTACAAAACATGAAAAATTAGAAAGCACACTTTCGTAGGCAACACGATTGCATTTAGCGTATGCAACAAGCCTTTAAACCCCTCGGTCGCCCGAGTGGACGAGTTGTAATCTAGTGAGGGTTTCCAGCGAACACACCCACAAAGTTCATTCCTTGACCACATGAATTAAACAAGCACAAATGCATGCTAGCACAAATAACATGAAACAAACTTTAAACAAATACGAACTAACATGAAACATATAGAAACATCACAAATATGATAAATAAAAATATTCTAAGCACTCACAAACATAAGACTACTCTAAACGAACAAAATACGTAAACTGACACTTCATTTTCAATGCACAACAAAATGTTATTAATTCTATGACACAATATGATTTGAATATGTCTCATTTTCAAACACCTTCTCTTGAGTGTACAGGATATGCATGGTGCAATCCTTAAGAAATGGTGATACAGTCAGTGAGTTAGACATGATTAGGTTCAGATTAGTCTCAGTTTCTTCCTCCTAAATGAATTTAACATCACCCTTATCATTATCGTTTCGGATTAAGGGTATGTTGTAGACAAATTCATGTCCCGGTTTCATATTTGTGCAGGGGGACGTTTGGGGAAGGGTTTCGGTATTGGAAGAGAAACTCAATGCCTCTCAAAAGTTTGGATTATCGCTTTGGTTGGTTCCTTTTTCTTTATTGATGTGATTTTCCAATTCACCAAGCTGATTTCTTCATACGTTCATTTGCTGTCGTTTGACTAGTCATCCATCTCTCATCATCTCCTCGTTTTGATAATTACGGTTTCGGTTAAATGTCAAAAATATTTCATGATGGATGTGGCATTTGATTTCGCGGGTAAGGATGTTGATGGTTTGGATTATGGTTTGGATAGGAGTACGAATTTATGGGTTCATGGTCATGATATCTTTCATGATATCTTTGGACATAATTTACTTCATGAGGTTCGCACATCGGCGTGTCATCCTTCATGTAAATTTGTGTAGTGTGGTTGTCTCTATGACTGTCTCACATCTCTTTAAGCTCTTTCCTTATGATCAGGAATTCGGAATCGATTTTTGTAACGAGATCTTTGAATTTTTCCATCAACATGGTGTGATTAGGATTTGATGGTTTGCTTTCCAACGGGCTGGAGGGTTAGCGGTGGTACATCGGTTTTTTGGCGGGGGGGCTTGATTTGGATTCACCCGAGAAATCGCAGTTTGAGAAGGTCTTTGTCCGCGAGTATTTGAAAAGCTTCGTTGGGTAGTGTTCGAGGAAGATTACTCCGAGCAGTTTAAGGAAGATCGTGCGTTAAGATAATTCCTTATGTTGGATCTCTAAACCACGATAGTATATTTGGAATTAATCATGCCTTTGGTATAGACATTGTCCGTAACTAATGCGAAGCGTTTTTTCTAACGCGATCAAATGCTTCACATCGCAGAGTTTTGTTACCGAGTTGGTGAAAGTTATGAATAATCATTTAGAGACGTTTTTAAAAACTCTGCAGGAGATATGTATCAGATTATAATGCTCTCTCTCAATTCAATCTCGATGTATAGTTCTTCGTTATGTTCGTTCAACCAAGTTCTTAGAATTTCCAGATAACGAGAAAGGAAAAGTTACTCAACATAATGCTTCCTCTTGTTTGTCACCATATTGGAAAGGCTTACTTAATCTAAGAACACTTAGCAATATGTCGAGTGAGGATTGGATCGATCGCACCATCAATTGGGTAGTTTTACCTGGATTCATTTCCATGTGGGTACCCTTGATATGAAAATTGTCAAAAATAGGGCGTTGGATAATAGCGAAACTAGGTGTTGGAGCAACGGTCCTAGTGTTTGACCACATGGATTGGTCATCAGGATTAATGACGATTATATGTGGAAATCAGGCGGTGTTTCGAATTTCTTCATTAATATTTTAATTTTAGGCGTTACGACGAAAAGTTCCTCGATGAACGGTTGTTTGACATGATTAACTGGTTATTCGATTTCGAGGGGCACATTCGATGTCTTATCGGGTTTAGTCCTCTTTTTGATTTTTCGTTTAAGTTCGCAGAATGGACTAGTGAGATGTTTACCACAAGAATGCTGGTTTATACAAACCCGGAGCGATTTGCAAAAAGTCATAGGAAATAAAAATAAAAACTAAATGAAAGTAAAAATCTTTTTGTATATTTTTTAATGATATGATGTAAAAAGACTAAATGAACGCGGGTTTAGATAATCTTGACATCATCCTATCAAAGGTTCTCGGTAGCTCCATTGAACGCACAAAGAAGCGGGTCAGCGCGAAGCATATTAAAAACCCTTCTTTAGGGAAGCAGAACGACCCGCCTTATACCTCTCTTATAGTTTGTTACAATGGGTGAGCCGATTTACCAAATGACTAACGATGTATAAGAATAAAAAATAAACTAAATAAGAACAAAAATCTTTTTGTATATTTTTTATATATAAATTGACTAACTAACTAACAAAGTTTTTTTTTTATCAGAACTCTCTCTGCCGGGTGGCAAAGCAGTCCTACCGGGTGGCAGAGTGGTCGACGAGGGGAGATCCAGGCGGCAGAAAGGTGCGCCGGGGCGGCAGAGCACTTTTGAGTGGTTTTGGGTGATTTTTTCGTAAGCAAAAATGTAACACCCCCAAATTGGGTCACAGCGGAATGAGGGTCCAGGGCGTGTTACTTCTCAGATCAATAACACTAAGATTATTATAGAATGACCAAAAAGTCGCTTTTCAACTGATCACATTCGGGATTTAACAATAGTTTGATACAAATTGCCGAAGCTTTTACTTGTTCATTGTTTTTATTACAAAGATACTGGTTCACTACACAAAGAGTTTCCCAAAAACATAATGAAACATATCTTTAGCATGGACCCATCCAAAACAATATCACCAATGTATACCTTGTGTTACCTTATGCTTACTGTCCTCCTGCAAAACATTGCTTTAAACGGTAAAAATAATGTTGGTTAAATTCATAGGTTTGATAAATATATATTGTTAGGACCACCAAGATTTCCAAGTGTATTATATTGCAACAAGATGCAGACATCATATAAAATGTATTGGTTGCTCTAAGAAACATACCATAAACCCCAACATCATATCCTCATGAACTGAAGCTCGACATAAACGAATAACATAATAAATGCCCTACATTTGCCCGTTGGTGATGTTCTAACCGCAAATCCTTTTGTTCGGACATGGTATACGTTCGTTTGCCCACGTGTTAGCTAATCACCCGAAAGGGGAATGGTCAATCCCAATAGCATCTATTCATAACTTTTGCCGCTCACAATCTAGTAATTGGCAGTTCATGATAAGGGCCAAGATAGGGTTATCGCTACTTAGGCGAACACGTTAATCATAATGTTAAAAGTATCATCTTATGTCCCAGTTGTATAAAAAATCTCATGTTTCTCACCCAAAAACTTTTTAAACAAAAGCATATAAAACGTAGGGCTATGAACTCAACCTGAGTGCGCGAATCATCAAGTGGTATCACAGGAAAATGCAGTCAAGGTAATGATCATGTGCAACCTATACCAATATAGGTGTATAAGTACTAATCAAAGTGGGTAACTTCTTACCAATTATTTAATTCTATATATGATAATCACCATCTAATCTGTTTTGTTAAATTGTGTTTAAATACATTAAAACGTTTATAATTTTCTTCGTTGTAGTAAAACTGGTGTAACTTTAGTGTTCTCAGTCCGTTTCTTGCGTTTTTATGTCTTACGCTTTCCGTATTAACTCGAGTTATCAAGATTTGACATTTTCAAACTTTTTTGATACCATGATAAACAGTACTTTTTACTTTTTCCACCAGTTATTAATTATTTTTATAGTTTTAGTTATCGTAAACCCGGGTAAACGTCGTAAACTCTTATTCGTATATAGCTCAGTTTTAGCGATTCTTTTCGAGCACGTTTCCTAATCTGAAAGTTCTATTTATTATAGAGGGGTTTAGAAAAATAAATGTTTCTGTATGAACCAATAACTTTTATAAAAAGGGTCTTTATAAAAAGTTATTTGTTTAATACTTTTTAAGTATATAAACTCGCGAAATTCTTAACTTCTTGCGTTATTGTTGAAAATCACGATTCTTATCTTTTTGGAATCCTAAAAATAGGTGTGATTTAATAAAAACATTCAAACCTTCTGTTTGTATAAGTTTTATAACTGGTTTTTATAAAAAGTTATTTTATAAACCCGTTTAATTAACGTATAACTCGTAATTAACGTATCTTTTTCGTTATTAATCAGTTTTTCAAGTTTCTTAGCTTTTTGGAATCTTCATGAGACGTACTATTTTATAAAAATATAAAATGGTCAGGTTGTATGTCGAATTAAAACAGAAAGTTTGGATGTCTTTCTTGAATTCATATGTAAACTTTGTTTTTATAACTTTCAATCTCTGGTAAATTACCGCATAGTTCTTTCTTACCATAGATATATGATATGTCTTACTTATAATAAGTACATTAGTCGTCTCTTGTCCAAAAGTCTTATTAAACAATTCCAACTACACTTAATAACCATAAATTTTACGAAACAATAATTTAACAAGTTTACATATGAACCTTTTATATTAAGACCAGGGTGTACAAGAGTTATTACTTCCTACTTATAACCTTATTTTAGGTATTCTTATAACATAAACAACAGTCAATGAAAACCCACCAAAAAAAGGGTTAAACAAGTCATTTGAAATACTTTTATTTGTAACTATTATGTAACTTTGAAATCCTAATTTGTATATATTCATTGTTTACACTAAATAACTTGGTTACAATACTTTACGACCCGTAAAAACTTATTTTTTACATGTTTAAAGTCTAATGGTGATTTTTGATAATAAAGAACTAAAATATGCATTATAATGATAAATGTAAGAACATAAAGGGTTTTAGTTGACCTTATATGATGTATGATGATGAGAAATATAATCTAAACCCTTATTTAGATTAAAAACCAAAGCTTGCAATAGATGAAAACCCTAGATTAGGTTGAAAACCCTAATCTTACTTTCTTTGCTTCAATACTTGTAAATCTTTAACCAACCCTTACAAACAACTTAAGACATCCTTAGATATGATGTAGGTATGTGTGTATGGACTTGGAAAATCAAGCTATGAATTATACAAAAGGGGTGTTTGATGCCGTGGGTTGATAAGAGCAAAAAGAGAGAGATAGTTTTTGATTTTTGTTAAGTGTTGAAGTGTATCTTATCTTTCTTTAGGAGTGCAAGACTTATATGTATAAAAGCTAGTCAATAACTTATAACACGGACAGATTCGAGTGTTTTTAGGGAGCCATTGGTCAAAAGTATGGGAAGTATGGGAAGTATGGCTTCATTTAATGTGTAGAGATGTACATAAGACCATGTGGTGAATTTTTGTGATATTTCTTTGTATACATCCACCTATGTCCGGTTTTATATGTATTATGTGATCTGTTAATTTGTTAAAATTTTTTGAGTATTTGGTATAGATGTGGGTGTTTTTTGAAGCGTAGAAAAAGTTTTGGTGCGTATCAGGGTATGCTTAACGTTATTTCTATTAAGTAACGTAATCACTTTAGCAACCAATAAAATTAAAATGAAACCAAAGTTAATTTTATCCTCAAATGATTACTTAACACTTGCTTGATAGTAAAAACATTTAATTGTTTGATGCCCGTTACATTGACACGATTAACTTAATGTTACGCGATTTAACTTAACGTTACGATTTTAAGCAAAAGATGACAATACTAAAAATACATAGTTGATTTATTGACGGCGTCTATACCTAAAAGATACGGGGTGTTTAGTCTCCCCTGTTAAGTGACTTGTCCTCTCAAGGCTTAAGATGCGGCACTTGTTGTCGGTAGGTCTTTGTGAACAGATTCTTTATTGTGGTTATTTCTTCCAAGAATTGATCCTCGCAGTTCCACGTAAAAACTCAGGGGACCTCGCTTGAGTTCCATCGCCTGACTAATGGAATGCAGGCTTCGCTTCAACCGTTAACTTCACGGTCCACGATCTCAACTGGTTCCTCAACAAACTGAGTCGTCATTCAAATGTAAGTCCATACAACGGACTCGGCTAACGAGTTCGTCGGGCGTTCTAGAAAGAACTTTTTCAACATTGTATACCATGAAATGTATGTGAACCTGCTTACTCCTTCTGGAAGCTGGCTTCTAAGCAACCCTCTCCAACTTTTCTAACTCCTTGAAAGGTCTTAACATACTGAGGGTTTTAACTTTCCCCCGTTTGCCTAAACTGTTTACGACATCTTTTCAAGGACGAAGAAACTTTAGATAAAACTTTAATCCTGACTTAGAATTCCATCGGTTTCGCTTCAGTTCGGCTTAACTCTTCTCTTGTTGATCTAGGGCGGGCTTGCATCATTTGCCTTGATTTTATGATTTTTTCTCAGTCGTCTCTTGAATTAGTATCTGGACGAGGATTAAGCTTCTCCAACTTCGGTCCAAACAAATAGTAGGGTACGACACTTTCGACCATAAAGTTGCTTCAAATGGTGTGCGGCCTTGATGCTAGCGTGTAGTTATTGTTATATGGAGAAATGGACTAATGGCAATGGTTAAAAACCAACCCTTTCCCATTTCGATTGCACAGAGCATGCAACATATCCTTGCAGTGTTTGAATAGTTCCTTTGCTTTTGTCGGTCTGTTGGTGGTTAGGTACGCCAAGTACTCATATCCAAGTTAGTACCTAAAGCATACTGAAGTGACTTCCAGGGAATTTGATGGCGAATCTTGGGTCGCTGGTCAAATGATTAAGACAGGTTATTCCGTATCTGTGACAACCCTCCTTTAGGTACTTCTTGCAAGTTTAATCCATTTTTTTTTTGATCAGTCTCTCTCAATTGATAGTACTAAAATTGTGGATTTAGGTGAGTCGGTCAAACGATCACCCAAATTGTGTTCGTAGCCCTGCGAAGACATAGGAGCTTCGGGACAAAATCCATAGATGATATTTGTCCACTTCCATTTCAGGCTATCTAGGGTCATGTACCAACAATACCTGTGGTCTTCTGTTCGGCCTTGACCTTAGCAAAGTGTCAAAACACTTGCTAACATATTGGTGGCGATGTAGGCTTTTTCATATTGGGCCACCAATATAGAGCTTTCTTCATATCTTGGTACATCTTGTCGGAAACCCGGATAATAGAGTAGTATTTTGGACTTGTACTATTATGTAACAAAAGCATATTAAAAATAGCCAAAATTATTATACAAAGTACGGCATTAATAGCTACTATAAACATACTCAATTTGAGCGTTATCAAATTCCCCCACACTTAAGTTCTGCTCGCCCTCGAGCAAGTAAAAGAAAATTTGCTTGCCCTCAAGCAAATATAAAAAAGAAATCTAGAAAGAAAATACCTAAATGGGAAAAAATAAGAATTTTTTTTTAATTTTTAATTTTTTTTTGAAAATATCGACAAATTTTTGTTTTTTTTAAATGAGCGTAAAAGGAGCAAACAACCCCCCCCCCCACCTCCCCCACCCACCCCCCCACACCCCCCCCCCCCCCCCCCACTTAAGGGTTTGCTTGTCCTCAAGCAAATTAAAGAAAAGAAAAATTATAAAACAAAAACAAAAACCGCATGGGCGTAAGCACCACAGTGTACACATCAAAAGAGGATTTTATTGGGCTGTGCTACCATTAGGCTTCGGGTTAGTAGGGGGTCATGATAAAGACATGAGATTACATTTAATGGTAAGGGTGTTTTTCACAAAACTTTTTAAGTCGAAATTCTAAGTCAATGTTCTTGTATCCATCAACACCGCAATACTCGAAAATGATCTATGTTAATAAACTCCTCTTCAACATACATCGATAACCATATAAGTATATCACGTCTTAGCACATTGGCAAATTGATATCTCAAAAATTTCATTATTTTTCATCTTTATAATAATTTATAGCACGGGCTATAATTGTCATCACTTTTTTTTACCTTTTTTTTCTTTTTAACCTTTTCTTTTTTTTTCATTTTCATTTCACATACATCAAACTTTCCCCCCACACTTCTGCATAAAAACGTATACATAAAAATACATAAATATGATGCTGGCATTCTCATCTTTGTCGAAATGGCACACACAAATGGTAAGGTGTGGCATAGCTACTAATCATCAATCGAACCAAGCAACTAGCAACCCACCGTTTAGACTTCGACTACTGGTTAGGCTAAGGTTTAAGGTTAGATATATATATTTTTTCTTATTCTGGATTTTATTAAATGAATGAGATGGCTCAATGGGTGTTCTAAGGGTATCTAGCACAAAAAGTAAGTGCTAACAAATGAGTCCATATGGGTGGTTAACTAACCGATGTGGCTAGCTAAATATCATTAGATGTAAATGGAAGGCCATTTGGGTTTATTCCTAAGGTTTCCTCTTTATCACACATATACACTTATCATCACACGAATGTGATCTCACTGCGGTATTCGTAATTATTTACAAGCACAAGTTCTAATATATTAACCTAATGACGTGAAAACAACTATAAGGGCAAACAAGTCTACATAAATTTTAAATTGGCCCAAAAATATGAAAAATTTAAAAATCAGTCTCGTTTTCCCTATTTACTCTCCCACGCTTAAGTTTTGCATTTCCGTCAGAGTGAAAAATAAACTTCAAAGTATGAAATGGGGAAAATAAATAATAGTTCAAGAGAAACGAAACTCCCCGCGCAAAGTAATCGCGATCGAAGCCCATATGATAAATGCTAAGCAAAAGCTAGCATAAGCTTCTAAGATCAATCGATTTTTTTCCAAGCATCCGTATACGCTCCAAAGTCACAACCAATCCATCCTC
>BQNB010171029.1:0-13613 GCA_026074375.1 Tanacetum coccineum | reverse complement strand
GTAAATTAGATTTTGAAGATGTGCATTTTGTAAAGGAACTAAAGTTTAACCTCTTCAGTGTCTCAAAAAGGTGTGACAAGAAGAATAGTGTTCTTTTTACTGATACTGCATGTGTTGTTCTGTCTACAGACTTTAAGTTAACTGATGAAAGTCATGTTTTGCTTAAAGTTCCTAGAAAGGATAACATGTACAATGTTGATTTAAAGAATGTTATTCCTTAAGGAGGTCTAACTTGTCTCTTTGCAAAAGCCACACCAGATGAATCTAATCTTTTGCATAGGAGTCTTGGACATATAAATTTCAAAATAATGAATAAACTAGTAAGGGGAAACTTTGTAAGAGGTTTACCTTCAAAACTTTTTGAAATTAATCAAACTTGTGTTGCTTGTCAGAAGGAAAAGCAACACAGAGCTTCTTGTAAGACTAAAACAGTCAGTTCAATCAGCCAACCATTACAAATGTTGCACATGGATTTGTTTGGCCCAACATTTGTAAAGAGTTTAATGAAAAAGATATACTGCATAGTTGTCACAGATGATTTTAGTAGGTTTAGTTGGGTTTTTTTGCCTCTAAGGATGAAACTAGTGAAATCCTTAAAACATTCATAACATGCATAGAAAATCTAATAGACCTTAGGGTGAAAGTGATTAGATGTGACGATGGGACTGAGTTCAAGAATAGGGTCATGAATCAGTTCTGTGAAATGAAGGGTATTAAGAGGGAATTTAGTGTTGCTAGGACGCCACAACAAAATGGAGTAGCAGAAAGAAAAAATAGGACACTGATAGAGGCTGCTAGGACTATGCTAGCTGACTCAAAATTACCAATAACTTTCTGGGCTGAAGCAATTAATACTGCTTGTTATGTCCAAAATAGGGTGTTAGTTATCAAGCCTCACAACAAGACCCTTTATAAACTTTTTCTAGGTAGAAAACATGCCTTAAGCTTTATGAGACCATTTGGGTATCCTGTTATAATCCTTAATACCATAGATCACCTAGGTATATTTGATGGAAAAGCTGATGAAGGGTTCTTTGTAGGATACTCTACCAATAGAAAAGCATTCAGAGTATTCAACAATAGAACTAGGATAGTAGAAGAGAACCTGCATGTTAAGTTTAGTGAGGATACACTAATAACAGCATGTGGGATTACCAGCGTGGCTAAAAGTAGTGTCAGGCGTGTAAGGAAATTCTTCTAGAAGCATTTGTGTGTGTAAAGAGCGGTGTTTTACCCTTGTTATTTTATTAAAGTGAAATGGGAGGGAAAAAGGGGGAAGAAACACAGTAATTTTGATCGGGGTGTTATAACTCAGATTTTGACCTTTGACCATGTTTACATTTCCTGACTTTGGACCCGGTTTGGATTGGACTTTTAATTATCAAATGGGCCAGAAATGATAAAAGGGGTTTATGGATTTGGAGTTTATAAAAGGCTTGTAAGCTTAAAGTTTATAGTATAAATATTAATGGGCTGACCCGGCCTATTAAATGGGTACGGGTTGACCCATTTAAAGATGTATGCGTCTTCGGCTTTGATTTCTTACACTCTTCCAATCTCATGCTTGGATTTGTCCATTTTAGCTTTGTTTTTGTCCATTAATGATATATCTGTTACCTGCAAGACACAATTAACAAAACACACATATACAATGCATTTTTGATGTATTTTTTGTCTTTTAAGCTTATTTTAATAAGGAAAAATGATATGTGATTAAACACATATAAAAAATCCCCCATACTAAGCTATTGCCGTGTCCTCACACAATGTTATAAATACACGCTTAAAACCAAAAATTCCAATCCCCCTAAACTAATCACCTCGAAAAGCAGCTAAGTGCTCATCTAAGGGGATTAAGAAATCAATAGTTTTGAAACGCCCTATTTCACCAATTTTACACACTTTTATTTCTCTATCTATTTTTATATTTTCCCTTATTTTCCCTTTTCTCTTTTTTATACTTTTTATATATTTCTTTTAAGCAATCTAACTAAAATGTTTGGACTTTCGTTATTTTCATGACTTTTAGGGTCATAGAACAAGAAGCGCCTATAGAATAATCTATAGATGTCCAAAGGATAAATTCATCATCCCTGATTTTTCACCCACCCC
Source organism: Tanacetum coccineum (assembly GCA_026074375.1). Lineage (NCBI taxonomy): Eukaryota > Viridiplantae > Streptophyta > Magnoliopsida > Asterales > Asteraceae > Tanacetum > Tanacetum coccineum. Next base: position 11,501 of record BQNB010171029.1, on the reverse strand, counting down.
AAACCAAGCATAAAAACAAAATCATTATTAAATACAAGTTAAGATACTAACACTACTCATATTTGTAATTTGTGTAAGCCTAGACTAACTTTTCACTCTCGATGGATAAATATCTATAAATGTGTATGTGCTCATTTTAAATTTAGACCATCCAAATGTTCCATCCAAGAATTATGATTTTGAAGGCGAGATCATTCCATGTAGCGACTTTCTTCTCGGAACATCCCAACCGAGACCGGCTTAGGTGACCAGGCTTTTGACATCCCACAGAGTTAGTATCGAACTCAAGCTTCGGTTTCAAAACAAACACTCTTAGGTTACCGTTAAATTAAACAATTCATTTAGAAAAAACACAACTTAATACGAAATTGTCAATTAGTTCAAAAGCTTATTTAAATTAAGAAAAAGAGATTTTCCTATTTATTTATTTAAATCACTACATTATTCTCTTTACATTATATAATTATACATTATAACCTGCCTCACCCTTTAAACGTACTATCACTTCGCTATGCGAGCAAGCATTGATCCGTCAATCTGGACAAGGTATTATTATTATTATATATATTACATAATTTTTTTTAACACTTTATATTACCTCGACATATAGAGAAAATTTCTTGTTAGAAAATTTAAGTATAAATTTGAACTAAAACTAAAAAATCTAAAAATGTTGATTTTAAAAGGACTTTTAAGTGATAAAACCACTAACTTGTCTAATTTCTGAAAAGAGCACGTATTATTAGTCCGGTTAGAAGCTTCAGGGAGGAAAAGCCACAAATTACACTTATGAGCTCTTAAGATTTCTAACTAATCCTTTCTTAGCATCCAACTTATATTCAACTCTATCATTTCTCGTTCTTCGCAAATTTAAAATCTTTAATAAATAGATCTGCGAATGCTTAGTCTAATAAAATCAAGATTTGCATATTTAAAGTCTATCATGGAAACTTGCAAACTCTTGGCTTTTTCAAGCTAGAATTCGCGTTTTAAAGCTTCTTGTATAAAAGACTAGCAAAAGCTTTCATTTATATAGGTTAAGGGGCCAACTAGAGCGCAACATGCTCGATCAAGTCAAAATTTATTCTTATTCTCACCATCGGAATGTCAAACATTTGTGTCAAAACACTTATTTTATTTTTGAATTTTTTTAAATTTTGGCCTAAAATCACATATTTTTGGTGGTAAAACGGGGTTACGTGAAGACGAGGCAAATGCAAGTAAGATCGAATCGAAAGATCCCCCATACTAGAACTAAACATTGTCCTCAATGTTTAAAAGGGTCTCTACGTAAATCTAAAGCCGTTTATTAATTATGCTAATAGATAAACGTTAATCAATAAGATCTAGGATATCAGATTCCCATATATAAGCATGCAAAGGATTGAAGATCGAGTGAACGATGGACAAAACCACGAGCACGAGAGTCTTCATAATCTGGGGCAATCCTGGACATAAAACACAAAACACGAAACACGAGAAAGGAAGAGGCGAGCCTCCTCACGTCACACTTATTAGAAAATAGAAAAAGAAGATAGAAACACGGGTTGCCTCCCGAGAAGCGCTTGTTTTTGTGCGAGTCTCTAGCTTGACTCTCCCCATATCATCGTGATATTAGGGACGAAACATGTGGAAGAGCAAATCTCAATCGGACTTTCATTCAAGATGTTTAGATAAACATTGAAGCACATGAAAGTTCCACTCTGATGAGATGCCACCGGTTCTAGAAAAGAAAAATGAAAAGCGGAGATGCCAGGGTCAAAAATAGTATCCTTACTACCAGGGGAGAGAAGAAAAGAAGAATCCACCGGATAAGTGAAATAAGGAAGAAAAATTCGGATAACATATGTGAGGGAAAGATAATGGCGATCCTCAAAGGGTAAGCTCACATATGTTGGAGAAAAAAATTTCTCCGGAATCCCAAGGTCGAAAACTTTGTCCTCGGTCATCAAATCATCAATCAGGGCATCATATAAAATCTTCTTCCATTCATTCTCTTTAGATTCCAAATCAAATAAATCATCATTCTCTTCGAGAGGCGGTTCATCAGTGAACCCCATGAGAATGGAAGCAATGCTTATCTTAGGAGTAGACGAATCCTGGTGAAGTAGAAGCTCAATCTCATCAACGTCGCCACCTGGGTCGAAACATTCATCCTTATTAAGCTTGGAAAGAGGTGTGACAAGCAAATCTGGCTCATCAAGTTTAGAAACATAGAAGTCCTCACTCTCGATGTCCTCTAATACCTCATTAAAAAAAATTACGTCACTGGAGATGTACTTGTCATCAAATTCAAAAAGAGGGTTCGAACAAATTTTAACATTATCTTCTGGAACGTCCTCATCGGATAGTGACTCGTCATCACTAGAGTTGAAATCATCATTTGAGTCGAATAGAGGGTTAGAGAAAGTCGCGGATTTTTCCTCAGAAACGTTAGTGGGAGAGAAATCATCACACGAAGGTAAATCACACTCACTATCACTCTCGGATGTATCCTCGGACTCACTTGGGATTGGAACAAGGTCCTCAACACTAGACTTTATTACTTCATCCGATTCCTTTTTAGGAATAGTGCCAAGATGCTCATCCCCCATACTGAGAGAATCCTCAGGCTCTATAGTCGGTTAGACAGGTGTGATTGGAGGAATTTGAGAAGTAATTTCATTCAAATGAATAGTATTCTCCTCGTCATCATCGTCATCATTGTCATAATCGTAAATAATATTGAAACGTCGTGAAGGCTCGGGAGTATGAGTACTAACATTAGCTGCATGCTCTTGTTGATTTAACTTTTCACAAACGGCTTGTAAAGCTTTATGAAGTTTCTCCTGAAGTAGCAATTCTCGGATACTCATTTTTTTAAGAGGTTGATGATCGATGGATGTCTGTATGGGTTGATCAAAACCGAAGGAATTAGGATTATAGTAAGGGTTAGACTCAAAGTAATTTTGATTCCTTGGTTGACACTGAAAATTCTCATGAGGTCCCCCACAATGCACACAACAAATATATTGTTGAGAAGAACTCGGTGAATTTGGTGGATAATAATTATCACCAAAATTTTGATTGTAGCTCGGTTCCTGCTCATAGACAAGCAGGAACCGTGGTGGACAATCATAACTATAGTGAGCATCGTTCCCACATAATTGAAACGAGTATGATTCGTACTAGGGTTGTGGAGGGTGGGTGAAAACGTTTGGAGGATCATTGAAAGAATTCGGATTTGAATAAAAAACGAATGAATTTCCAGCTTTAGAATTGCAAAATGAACAAAATTCTTCTCCAAGATAATATCCACACCTCTCACATGTACACCGTTGACAACGTACACCATCTTCTAATGGATCTCCACAATGGAAACAATGAAATTGGTCGAACGAAGATGTTTTGGGTTGTGAAAGTGGGTAGGAAAAATCAGGTGTTTCATCATTTGAAATGGAAGCGGGCTTATGGACAAACTCGTCTCCGAAACTCACATTGATACAACGCCGATAATTTCCACCGTTACACGGACCTCCACACCACAAGCACCTTGAAAACCAAGACATGTTGAAGAATTATCGGATAAGAAGGTAAAGAGAATAAGAATTAAACGAATAAGAGGATAAAGAATAATATTTATAGATTTTTCAAATAATACATAAGAAAAAGAAATAATAAAAAATAAGAAAGAAAAATATTTTTGGTAACCGAAAGTCAAAGGTGTACGGTAGCTCTCTAGAAAATGCACAAAGAAGCGGAGGAGCGGGTAAGCGCGAAGCGTTTTAAAAACCTTCTCCTTTCGGGTCGAAGTTCGTAGGATCGACCCTCCTTATACCTCTCTTATAGTTTGTTAACTAAAGATGAGCCGATACGACAAGTAACAAATGGTTATTTTTAATTTTTGAATATAAAAGGAACGACAATTAACAAACGGTTAAATATAAAAGGAAAATAGAAAAGAAAATAGAATAGAAAAATATTTTTGGGTTTTTATATATAAAACGAAAACTTTCACGGGGAAAGGATCTTCAAGGCTCGAACACGAACAATCCCGTAAAAATCGCTACACCTCTCCCCGGCAACGGCGCCATTTTGATGTTCGTCCAAAAACCCCTCTTAATAATATATATAATACATAAAAAATACATATACATAAGCAAAGTATCATACAAATTATTCTTAGGAAAGAATAATAAGTAATCAACACGGGTATCGTTCTCCTCGGTGAGAGGTGAATGGAAATTCACGTTTATGTCGCGAATCGAGCTTGATTATCATTAAAGATTTGATTTTGGATTCTAAAACTAATAACGCAAAGGGAAAAACACATAAAGGTAGGCTAAACTAAAAATAAAGGTAAATTAAAAAAAATTAACGACATTTAAAAACAATTAAAACAAATTAAAACAAACTAATTAACCAAATAAGACAAAATAAAACTCTAAAATTTCAAAATGCAATTTTTTAAACTAAATGACTTAAAGAAATTTTTGAAAAACAGAAAAAAAAAATTTGTATTTTTATTATTTTTAAAACTAATTTTAAAGCTTTTTAAACTAAAAACTCAATTAGAAATATTAAATGAAAACTAAAAATTATGAAAAAAATCAAAAAAGTTCATGAACTAATAATAAAGGTTTAGGAAGAAAAATGGGATTCACATCTTATTCCAATAAGCTGTGAAAATTCAAATAAGCGAATAAGCCTAAAACTAAAAATGCTATAACAATTAAATGATGCATGCTTAAAAATGAAAAAGACCCCAGGGCAATTGGTTAAGGTGTTGGTTTGTTAAAAGGGAGGTCACAGGTTCGAGTCCTGTGACTTACCTTTTTGCAAAACATATTTAATTATCATTTTCTTTTTGAAAAAGCTATAGAATAAGCAAACTTAAAAAACTTTAGTAAAGGAACTTTTGACAGAACTTGAAAAATAAGCTAGAAAAAGGTATAAAAAGATGATAGTTTAGCTTAAAACTGTTAAGCATTTAGAGTTAAAACTGTTTGGGTCTTTTGGCACAATAAGCAAAAAGAAAAACTAAAAAGCTTAAAACAGATACTAAACTAAACTTAATAAGCCACAAAAACTAGAAATAAGCAAATGACAAAATCTAATAAGCACCTAAAAGCATAAAGACAGGATACTAAGAAGGCTTTTTAGGGCTAATATCACTACTTTCAAGCTAAGACTTAAGAGCTAATAAGCAATTAGAAAAAGCTAAAAAAAGTTAAAACGGATTTAGACCTAGACTCTAATAACTAAAATAAGCTAGATAAAAGCAAATAAGATAAGAAAATAAACTAGAAAAAGGCAAATGAAAATGACAGATGCTCTACTTTTTTTTTGCTTTTTGGATTGAAATGGCTAATTTGTAGCTAACTTTTAAGACTCAAAATCTAATTTTGACCAACTAAAAACTAAAAACAGATGGAACTTACCATGCAATAAGCTAAATCCAACAAAAATTATATTAAATGAAGCCATGAATCAACCTCAAATAATCTGCTTAAATAGACTCTAAAGAATAAGCTTAAAACCTTCACCCTACTTGACTGTTTTTTAGAACAATAGGCTTCAAAAGCTTTACTTAGCAAAATGACTCCAAATCAGATTCAAATTGTTGCTTATAGAACTCACATTGATCACTAAAACATATCTTAAGCATACTTTCACAAATAAGCAGTTTGATACCTCATTTAACTAGCAGACTTGCACTATAGGTAAACAAGCTAGAAAAACTTAACAAAACCATATTTAAGCTTATGAAAACTATATTCAAGACTAAATTTCAGCTTATTAAACCCAACTTAATGACCAAAAATGACCCTAGTAGTTTTAACTATTGTTAAGACTACTTGTGCTAAACACCCCTTTAAAACTTTAAAATGCATTTTTATACTAGATCGGATCAAATTAAGCTTTAATATATGAAAATAGATTTAGAACTAAGATTGTTAAAGACAAATAAGCAAAATCCTATTGATAAAAAGCTTTGAATAATAAGCTAGATTACTAAGCAGTTTTGACTAAGGAATTGGACAGTTTTATTTAAAACTAAAATTAAACTATAACTAAGCTATAACTAAACAAATTAAGCTAAATTAAGACAGATTAAGACTAGATAAGCAATGAATAAGCACAGAATAAGCAGAGATTAAGTTGAACAGAACATAAGCTTAAAAGGAAGAAAAGTAAGTGTACCTTGATCCTAGCTCAAACAAGGATCAAAAATGCTCAAAGGAGCTTATCTATAAGCTCCAGCTTGTTAGAAACAAGCTGGTAAAGTCTCTATAAGCCCTTCCATTATTGGCTTATCATCCATTAGCTCAAAACCATCATACTTAACAATTTGACTTAAAAGTTAACAAACAAGGTCAGACAAGCTTTTAGGAGCTTATTTGAGCTTAAATAGAGCTTGAGAAAACATTTTAGCTTCTTAAGAAGTTTGGGGAAAATGCATTAGCAAGAACTGAATTTAAATAACACAAATGACTTAGACTGAAAATTGCTTTTTATTAATAAAAGGAGAATTACATTAAGCTGAATTACAATAAGCATAAAATAAGCTGAAAAAAATTACGCTATACTACTCTATTCTACACTACTCCTATTCTAGATATCTCTACTGTGTGATAAAGCCTCTCTATTTATAGTGAGGAGGTGAACATTCTAGCCTTTCAGGAGCGTCACCCATCTTTAAATCTTGACCCTTCAATCATAATCCATCATTTAAACCCATTGGATTTCTTCCACGTTATTCCAACCAATCACAGCATGTGGGATTTCCAACGTGGCTAAGAGTAGTGTCAGGCATGTCATGAAATTCTTCTAGAAGCATTTGTGTGTGTAGAGAGCGGTGGTTTACCCTGGTTATTTTATTGATGTGAAATGGGAGGGAAAAAAGGGGGAAGAAGCACAGTAATTTTAACCGGGGTGATTCTTTAATTATCAAATGGGTCAGAAATGATAAAATAGGTTTATGGATTTGGACTTTATAAAAGGCTTGTAAGCTTAAAGTTTATAGTATAAATCTTAATGAGCTGACCCGGCCTATTAAATGGGTATAGGTTGGCCCATTTAAAGATGTATGCGCCTTCGGCTTTGATTTCTTGCACTCTTCTAATCTCGTACTCGGATGTCCATTTTAGCTTTGTTTTTTCCCATTAATGATATATCCATTACCTGCAAGACACAATTAACAAAACACACATATACAATGCATTTTTCATGTATTTTTGGTCTTTTAAGCTTATTTTAATAAAGAAAAATGATATGTGATTAAACACATATCAAAAATCCCCCATACTAAGCTATTGTCGTGTCCTCATGTAATGTTATAAATATACGCTTAAAACCAAAAATTCCAATCCCCTTAAACTAATCACCTCGAAAAGTAGCTAAGTGTTCATCTAAGGGGATTAAGAAATCAATAGTTTTGAAATGCCCCATTTCACCAATTTTACACACTTTTATTTCACTATCTATTTTTATATTTTTCCTTATTTTCCTTTTTCTCTTTTTTATACCTTTTATATTTTTCTTGTAAGCAATCTAACTAAAATGTTTGGACTTTCGTTATTTTCATAACTTTTAGGGTCATAGAACAAGAAGCGCCTATAGAATAATCTATAGATATCCAAAGGATATATTCATCGTCCCCGATTTTTCACCCGCCCCAAACCAAGCATTAAAACGAAATCATTTTCAAATACAAGTTAAGATGCTAACACTACTCATATTTGTAATTTGTGTAAGCCTAGACTAACTTTTCACTCCCGATGGATAAATATCTATAAATGTGTATGTGCTCATTTCAAATTTCGACCATCCAAACGTTCCACCCAAGAATTATGATTTTGAAGGCGAGATCATTCCATGTAGCAACTTTCTTCTCGGCACATCCCAGCCGAGACCGGCTTAGGTGACCAGGCTTTTGACACCCCACAGAGAATAGTATCGGAACTCACGGACCTTCGATTTTAAAAACTCTTAGGCTTCCCGTTAAATCAATTCATTTAGAAAAACCACAACTTAAAACGAAATAGTCTTAGTTCAAAAGCATATTTAAATTTAAGAAAAAGAGATTTTCCCTATATTTATTAAATCACATATATTACACTTAACATTACTATAATTATACTTATAACTTCCACCCTTTAAACGAACTATCACATCGGCATGCAAGCCGACCATGATCCAGTTGTCTTATTTCGACTTCGGACCTCGCCTTGTATGAAGACTGTCACATCGGTATGCGAGTCGACCATGATCCAGTAATCTGACAAGGTATTATTATTATTAATATTATATATATTACACACACATTTTTTTCTTTTTTTTAACTCTTTATATTACCACGATATATAGAGAAAATTTCTTTTAGAAATTTAAGTATAAATTTGGACTAAGACTAAAAAGTCTAAAAATGTTGATTTTAAAAAGGACTTTTAAGTGATAAAACCACTAACTTGTCTAATTTCCGAAAAGAGCACGTATTATTAGTCCGGTTAGAAGCTTCGGGGAGGAAAAGCCACAAATTACACTTATGAGCTCTTAAGATAACCAACTAATCCTTGCTTAGCATCTAACTTATACTTAATTACGTCATTTTTTGTTCTTCGCAAATTTAAAATCTTTAATAAAAAGATCCGCGAATGCTTAGTCTAATAAAATCAAGCTTTGCATATTTAAAGTCTATCATGGAAACTTGCAAACTATTGGCTTTTTCAAGCTAGAATTCTCATTTTAAAGCTTCTTGTATAAAAGACTAGCAAAAGCTTTCATTTATATAGGTTAAGGGGCAAGCTAGAGTGCAACATGCTCGATCAAGTCAAAATTTATTCTTATTCTCACCATCGGAAAGTCAAACATTTGTGTCAAAACACATATTTTATTTTTTTAAACTTTTAATTTTTGGCTTAAAATCACATATTTTTGGTGGTAAAACGGGGTTACGTGAAGACGAGGCAAATGCAAGTAAGATCGAATCAAAAGATACCCCCCATACTAGAACTACACATTTTCCTCAATGTGAGACTGTCACCCCCATACTAATTTTAAGGCATAATCCAAATATTAAGGGGTCTCTACGCAAATCTAAAGCCGGTTATTAATTATGCTAATAGATAAATGTTAATCAATAAGATCTAGGATATTGGATTCCCATATATAAGCATGTTAAGGATTGAAGATCGAGTGACGATGGACAAAACCATGTTGGGTCTTGATTATCTTGAATCATACATGGTCATCAATGAAAGCTTAGAGAGAATAGTAGAGGAAGGCAAGTATTTAATTTTCAAATATTATAAAATAGAGGGAAAAAGGAAAAGATTATTACAAGGCTTAACCCCCTAATGGTGATTAAGAGGGGTATTTATAGGAGAGGGAAGGAAGCTTCTCTTCTTTTATTTTTCTAATGTTTTACTTCTAGTCCCTAGACTTTGGTAATTATGCTATTTCTTACTTTTAGCATAATAAACCTTATTACAAGCTACATTATTCTTAACATAATAAATACTAATGACTAAATATAATAAAACCACATAATCGACACTTTTCTTGAACCTAACAATCTCCCCCAATGGTCGATTTTTCTAGGCGTTCCCTTCGTGGTCCAAGTGGTCTTCCATTCACATACATCTCCCATCTTCTCATCTGGTTGCAATACTTCAGTCTCACTTCAATTTCTTCTTCAAACAATTTCAAATACTCAACCTCATCTTCAGTAAGATCTCTTTGTTTATAGACATACTTAAAATCATTATTGTAACCCTTTAGACCTTCTAATACTCTGTTTAGTGTTGCATCACAAAACTTATGAATCTCTGAATGTCTCATCACCCTTTTCTCTTTCTTGCTATTCTTATATATTATTCCATGCACGGGCTCATAGATGATGGAGAACATTTTGTGCTTTTCAATTCCTGGGAAAGATATTGTTGGTGCGGTAAGATTAACCTTCTGTTGATAGCTTTCTTTACCAAGTTTAAAGTCATGCACTCTCTCCCATATCACTGAGCTTCTGATAAAAACTGATAAAGACCACAGCAGACTTGTTTCTGCATAATCAGGTACCTTGTCATTCATGATCAGCAAGTAGATATCCTCAATACCATTCTTATTGAGATTCTTGTAATCAGACTCGGTAATTAACACTATGCACTCATTGGCTCTTCTTGCAACTATCTCTGTGATGAACTTGTGTTCATGGCCCAGTTCCCAGTACGTCTTGATAACTTGAATAATCTTTGAATTCGAATAAACAACCTCCTTTGGTTTTCCAGGCTCTTTCTGCCTCTTTATGTAGAAGATCTTTGCATGAGGATTCTTCCAATGTTCAACACCATAACAAGCATAAAGATTAAATTTCTTTACACACTTATTCACCCATCTGGAAGTCCGTTCTTCGATATCAACATCATTGAAAATAATTGCAGGAAACTTGTGAAGTGACAACACTATCTTCTCATGCCCTGAATTTCCTTTCTTTAAATACAAAAGATCTTGATTTATCAGAGACAATGCTGGAGCTTCAGGATCTCTCTAACAGCTTTGAACTAGAGATGTGGTCTTTCGTGGATGTGGAGATGCAAGAATTTCCTTTCTGATTTCCCAAACAATGTTTCTTTTCAAGAAATTCTTCATCTGATCAATATGATATTGATGCTCATCTCCTGAAGTACATCTTTGTCTTAACATCTCATCAGTAATTTTCTTTAGCTCTTCCTCATTAATAGTTAGTGACACTTCTTTCATAATGTCTTGTGATACTTGCTTCATTGGTGTTTCATCATCATCTGAAGCATATGACTAAGTCCAAAAACCATAATCATCAACTTGCTCTTGATTACTTAAAGATGATGGACTTTGTTCTCTTTTATTAACCTGTTCAGACGACTCTCTAGTCACATGTGCTTCGTACTCAGATGTCTTCTGCCGCTTTGCACTATTCTCCCCCTCAGGAGGAGCATCATCATGAGGGTCGTCCTGATCTCTTGAGCGAACAGCAGAAGTTCTACAAGTAGTTTGAGGTACCTGAAGTGTCTCAAATTTCATCTGAAGTGCCAGCCATATTGCTATGTCTTGTTGCTGCAACTGAGGATTGTTTTTCATTAATAGATATTGTTGTTCAGGAACAGATGTTGTTTGTGGTTGAGCTAGATGAACATGAAGAATATGTCCAGACATATAATTTCTTACGGACGCATCAACCAGATAAGGAATGTTATTATCAATTGCTTGTTCTATCTGTGATGAAATTTCATCTTGTAATCTCCCATGCTCTAGTAACACGGCTTTAGCAATCATCTCATCAGTCTCTTCTTTATTCTGTTGCCTTTCCAAAAAGCAGCCCTTTTGCAACATACACTAAAACTTGAACTTTAACCTGCTCAGGAACTTGCTTCTCGACTTGCTCCTTGATATGCTTATCTACCATAGTAGGTAGTGATTCAACCATTACTTCCTGGAGATTATCAGCATGAGTATCAAATGACTTCCTTGACAAGAACTTTGCT